>JAVKPL010005697.1:0-24955 GCA_032173675.1 Gastrolobium villosum
TGCAGGTGAAACAGTCAGGTAATAAATTCAAGAAAACTGGTTCTTCTGAGAGACCACCGATCCCTAAGTATATTGGTTGTGGTAAAGAGCATAGAGGACCGTGTGCCACGGGACAGGTGATTTGTTATAAATGTGGCAAGACTGGCCACTACTCTAGAGAATGTCCTCATAGAGATGTCAGGGTTGCACCTCTTCAGATAGTTCCTACTCCAGCTGTCCCTGAGTCTCAGACTGTGGGACGAGTTTATGCTTTCACTCAGCAGCAGGCGGATAAAGCGCCTAATTTGGTAAAAGGTACGATCTATATTAATGGTTTTGATATAGATGTGTTATTTGATACAGGGGCTACTCATTCTTGCATATCTGATTTTATGGCTGTGGGCTTGAATTTTCCAATGTATGAAATTTATCCTCCTATGAAAGTAACTACAGCTACGGGAGAAAAATGTAGTACTTCTGATATATGCAAGGATGTTGAATTTAAGTATGAGGGCCGAGACTATGTAATTGACTTTATCTATCTACCCATGGTTAGTCTTCAAGTCATCTTGGGTATGGACTGGCTTTCTAAAAACTGTGCAGTGATTGACTGTTGTGGTAAGAAACTAGTGATGTTATCTGAGGAGTCTGCTACTATTTCTTCTCCTTGTATATCAATACATCTGGCTAGACGGGCCTTGGAGGAGGGAGCATTAGGCTATATATGGTTGGGAAGATTAGTGAGCAGTAGTACTCAGGATAAGATTGCTGATATCCCAATCGTAAATGAATTCATGGATGTATTTCCGGATGAGATTCCAAATCTTCCACCAGAGAGAGAAATAAAGTTCTCTATTGAATTGTTGCCTGGTGTGGGGCCCATTTCTATGGATCCATATCGAATGTCTCCTATGGAATTGGCTGAATTGAAGAAACAGATTGAGGACTTGTTGGATAAGAAGTTCATCCGACCTAGTGTGTCCCTGTGGGGAGCACCAGTATTATTTGTCAAGAAGAAGGATGGAACCATGAGACTTGTGACCGACTACAGGCAATTAAATAAAGTGACTGTAAAGAACAAGTATCCTCTCCCTCGCATAGATGATTTGCTTGATCAGTTGAGGGGTGCTTGTGTCTTCTCAAAAATTGATTTGAGGTCAGGTTATCATAAGATCCGAGTTAAGTCGGATGATATTCCGAAGACTTCATTCAGGTCTAGATACGGACATTATAAGTACAAAGTAATTCCTTTTGGTCTCACTAATGCTCCGGCAGTGTTTATGGACTATATGAATCATTTGTTCAAGCCATATTTGGATCAATTTGTGGTTGTTTTCATAGATGATATTCTGATATATTCTAAGAATAACAAGGAGCTTTCAAACCACTTTAGGATTGTTCTATAAGTGTTGAAGGATAATCAATTGTATGCCAAGTTTTCCAAGTGTGAATTCTGGTTGTCAAAGGTTCAATTTTTGGGTCATGTCATATCTGCTGATGGTGTGGCAGTGGACCCTAGTAAAATAGAGGCTGTGATGGATTGGGAAAGGCCTAAGACTGTTTCCGAAGTTCAAAGTTTTCTGGGACTAGCCGGTTATTACCGAAGATTTATTGAAGGTTTTTCTACAATGCTTTTACCATTGACCCGCTTGACTAGAAAGGAGGTCCTATTTGTGTGGACTCAAGAGTATGAAGATTGTTTTCATGCACTAAAAGAAAAGTTGACGACCGCTCCAATATTGACCCTTCCCCGTCCTGAGCGTACTTTCGAGGTCTATTGTGATGCCTCAGGGAAAGGTTTGGGATGTGTCCTAATGCAAGATAGGAGAGTTGTTGCATATGCTTCTAGGCAGTTGAAACCGCATGAGGAGAATTACCCTACGCATGATTTAGATCTAGCAGCCATAGTGTTTGCCCTGAAAATATGGCGACACTTTTTATATGGTGCTAATTTCTTAGTGTATAACGATCACAAAAGTCTGAAGTATCTGTTTGACCAGAAAGAGTTGAACATGAGGCAAAGGAAATGGATAGAGTTCCTAAAGGACTATGAATTTGAACTAAAATATCATTCGGGTAAGGCTAATGTTGTAGCTGATGCCTTGAGCAGGAAATCTGCTGTGATTGCAAATCTGATGATTGAAGAATATCAGTTGACTGAAAACTTCAGAAATATGAATGTGGTGGTCAGTAAAGGCGATGGTAGCTTAGAAGTTGAGAAAGTTGCCATTCAGAATGCATTATTGGAGAGAATCTTAGAGGCTCAACAATTTGATAAGGACATTGTCGCAATGACAGGTCAGAAAGATGTGTCTGTTGATGGTCAGGGCTTCAAACGTTATCAGGAAAGGATAATCGTGCCCAAAGGTCAGTTAGTGGATGATGTGTTGACTGAAGCACAGAAAGTAAAAATTGAACACCAGAGACCTGGTGGTTTGCTTCAACCTCTGGATATTCCGGTATGGAAATGGGATTGCATCTCCATGGATTTTGTTGTTGGGTTGCCCAGGACTCAGACTGGATACGATTCTATATGGGTTATTGTTGATAGACTTACAAAATCTGCCCATTTCCTGCCAGTGAAGGTGACTTTTACTACAGAGCAGTTGGCTCGACTCTATTTGAAGGAGATTGTGAGACTTCACGGGGTGCCTGAGAGCATTATAAGTGATCGGGACCCGAAGTTCACATCTCGCTTCTGGAGAGCACTGCAACAGGCTTTCGGCACTCAGTTGAGACTGAGCACAGCTTATCATCCTCAGACTGATGGTCAGACAGAGAGGAATATTCAAACCCTGGAGGATATGCTGAGAGCTTGTGCCCTGGAACAAGGTAAGACATGGGATAGGTATCGTCCATTGGTAGAGTTCTCGTACAATAATAGTTTCCATTCCAGTTTGGGCATGGCACCTTATGAGGCTTTGTATGGCCGGCGATGTAGATCACCTACTTGTTGGACTGAGGTTGGAGAAAGGTAAATGATTGGGCCAGACTTGGTACAGGACACTTCTAATCAGATAAAACCGATCAGGGATAAATTGAAACAGGCACAGAGTCGCCAGAAGAGCTATTATGATCATAAGCATCGACCTCTGGAGTTTGCAGAGGGTGAACATGTCTTTATGAGGTTGTCACCTGTGACAGGTGTGGGGCGTGCTCTTGGAGTAAGGAAATTGAGTCCTAGGTTCATTGGTCCCTATCAGAAAATAAAGAGGGTGGGAACGGTTGCTTATCAGCTTGCCTTGCCTCCACAGTTATCCGGTATTCATGATGTTTCCACGTGTCGCAGCTTCGGAGATATATTCGGGATGAATCTCATGTTGTGCAGCCTAATGAGGTTCAAATAAAGGAAAATCTTAAAACTCCTATGAGGTCGTGGAAAGTTATTGATATAGATGAAAGAAAACTGAGAAATAAGGCAATTCCGATGATCAAGATTCAATGGGAAGGCAGGACGCCTGAGGAGGCTACTTGGGAGCGTGAGGATGAGATTCTCCGTTTATATCCTGAGTTTGTTTCCAGGTATGATCCTAATTTTGCAGACAAAATCCTAAAAAGGTGGGGAGAGTATAATAACCCTCACATGTAGTGTTGGATTTAATTATGAAGTAATAATTTTAATCATGAAATTGAGGAATAATTATAAGGAAAGTAAAAGAAAAAGAAATAAAGTCACCTTGGGTGAAAAAGGAGTTAAAATGACAGTTAAGTGGTAGAAATGCGGGTAAATAAAGTTACCCTAAAGTGAAAAGTAAAATTATAAATATTACCTTAAAAGTATTCTGGACTAGTGTGCAATGTTGGAATGAGAGTTTAGTGAGTGGGATAGATAAACTTGTACCCACTTGAATTATTTAAATTTACTTAAAAGGAAAAGAACACAATTCCTTTCTTATTTCCTTTCTCCCCGTCGACATCCTCTGTCTCTCAAACGAAGGAAGATTTTTTTTCTTCTTCCATTATTCCAACCAAATCCTCAAGGAAATCAAAAGAAATCATTTCCATTCCTTCTCTCCATCTTGTTCTCCTTCCTCTTCCTCATCCCCTCAACTTGGTAGCTACATTTGAATTAGAGGGAAACATATCTTGAAGAACCCATGGCTGCCATTTTCAGATTTAAGGCTTGAGGAAGGGTTGTGATCTTGTTGGAAGTTTGGGTTATCTTCTATTTAGTGAGTTGAGGCTCCCAAGGTAATTACCCCAACTCCTTCTTGTGATTTTGGAGAAAATGCATGATTTAGGGTTTATAAATTGAGATTAAATGGTATGAGTAGTTTGAGGGTGATTTGTAGGTGAGCCCCTTTGTTAAATATGTTTGGGATTGGTTCTCATAAAAAGAAAAATTATGAGTCGACACAAAAGCAACACCAGCCCAAAGTCACCAAACAACATACTCACGGTCTGTTTATACCAGAAACATCATCAATATTCATACTCTCAAGGTTCATTTTATTATGATAACATTTCCTTTTTCGTTTAGTACTCTAAGGCTTCTCCTAGAGCCATAAACTCTTAATCTAAGTGATTTTGACTTGGTTAACTTATTACAGAGGTTCACATTAACCAATCATGGGTCCAGAAACCCAATCTACACTTCTGTTTGGACAGAACCGTGCATAACTTGAAATTCTCAGAATATCCGGATATTTATCGGGGGCATATTCGGATATCATAAACCCCATATCCAGATATTTCGCGACAGAATGCAGTTTCTGCATTTCACGAAGATATCCCTTCAAGGTTCCATTTTTAACACTACTCTACGTTCAAGCATGCATTTTTAGACACATTTAGGTCAGTGTTCTAGTTGGTTACTTAATCACATCATTTTACATGCCAAGACCTCATCTTTAACATAAAAAATCATGAACAAAGTTAAGGAATGTACCCCAAAGGCTCAAAACAGAGGAAAAATATGATCTTGAAGCTTGCTACACAGTTCTATGAATCTGACTTCACAAGGCTACGAATTTGTCTTGCAAGCTTGGTCCATTTTCATAATAAATAGCTTCTTGAAGCTTCAAAGACCAAGGAAAAAGGCTCTCACACACTCCATCAAGGAAGTCAGCCTTCAACTCACCTCTCACAGTGACTACAACTCAGAAATGAGACCACTAACTCCCTCACAATGCTAACTACTTAGTGTTTACAAGATCAATGAGGAAGAATCAATGTAAAAGGGTAGATTTTTGGTTCATTTTCATGCATAAAGGTCAAGGCTTCAAGAAGAGGGGAGGTTCTGAAACAAAACATCCAAGGAGCCTCTACGTAGAGAATTAAAATTAGGCATAGGGTCTTATGCCCTTTTATATATATAGGCTATTAAATTAATCCGTCGATATTAGCGTTAATAGTTCTGCTAATCATTTTAATCTCAAACTTCAGATTCTTAACCTAGCCATTTTTCTAAGATTTTTCATATTTTTATTATAATTTTCGCAGCACCTTGTCTGTACGCATGTTTACGTAATAGGTATCAGTTCTGACGTCAGTTCTTGTAACAGCCCGTTGTACACCGGTATTGTTAAAATTAATTATGATATTAAGCGCAATTACAATCACAGCAATTCATTTATAAAAATGCGAGTAAACTTTTTCCATTTTATTACGTGAGCATTTAAAACAATAATAAAGCATAATAAATAAAAGTTATGACCGTAACTGTAAACTCTTCGCAGAATGATTGTTTAAAATATTTTTATATCATATATTACTTCCCTCAAGTCACTAAGGGGTTCCCATAAACTCACTTATCCTAAATCTCACTTTTACATTTTCTACCTATCCGAACATGGTTCGGTCTTTGAATTTCTACAGACAAACCGCATGGCGCGAACATCTCGTCTTTTGATATGTTATTATAAACTTAATTAAATTTCTAGGAAGCTATTACACAAGTCATAAAGTTATCTTTTGCTCCGGATATCGCCGTTTGAAGTTGGACAAGCAAATCTGTCAGCCAACCTCCAAACAGCCCCAAACAGCCTTCACTCAATCAAACATTATGGAAAATACGCTACACCAATTTCTCTCAAATTTTTATACAAGATACTAGACACCTAAAGCTTCAATTTGAAATATCATACACCTGATTTGACCAAGAAATGAAGCGGGAATAATTTTTCCAAACTCGGTCCAGATCATCCCCATGTGCAGGAGCCAATAGGGCAGTCAGTGTTCTCTGCCTTCCACAGGCCGACGCCCAACCCAGAGAAATCCCAAATTTTACCACTAGATAGAGGACATCTCAAGCTTCAAAATGGCATATGACACGTCCCTATCGGACCTCTGTGGAGGGAGATATGCTTTCCCAAAGTTCGCCTAAATTCTGCCAATTTCTAGAAAATTCGTCAGAATTTCCTTTATTTTTTCAATATATCCCAAATTTACAAAAGTGATCTCTAACATCAATTTGTACCTAATAATCATTGGGTAGCACACACAAGGACCAGCAATACCTTGGCGCTCTTACAACCCTTCACAGTTTATATCCAATTACTCAATTTGTATCACATTACTTACATTATTAAACTTAACATATTTCAATCATCAAGATCCATTTGCATGCATTCTTTAAACATAAAGCATCATTCACACCCTAGAATAGGTGTAACAGCCCGTGTTAACCCGGATTGTTAACATACTATCGTATTAAGCCACGCTTAATTAAAATGCGGAATAACTTTTTCTTTAATTCAATTATGACATCATTAACCTTAGCCAACTTGATTACTTAATCAATTTCATAAAATACTGCCTATATGTAAATTGCAAGACAACTAACTGAAATATCTCATGAATAAATATAAAGTGAGTATCTAAAGCCGCAGGACTACAACACATAGCCTGGGTCAAAATCCTGATACTTTAAAAGACAATAGCAAGACCATGTGGCATGGACAAACCCCATGCTCACCAAATAAGGCACAATGCCCAACAACAGTCTCAACATAAACTTAACAGAAAACATAAACAACCGTCAACAAACAGCATCCATCATATCAGCAAAATACAGATAGACTAGCTCAGCTCTGGCCTCCTGCCACCTGAGCCCTCAACATTACCTGAACCTGAAATAAACGTCCCCAAACGTGGGGTGAGATCTCTAACAAGAAATCTCAGTAAGACAAGGGGACCTCAGGAGTTTCCACCCCAAGCTCACTTACATGTGTAATATAAGTTCAAAAACAGTATTTACAATATAAGTTCCAAAACTATGCGATGCAGCAATTAATCATGCCATGTGTGTTTATCAAATCTACTGGCCAGAGAAATGTAGGAATACGTCTATACCTACATGAGTACATGGACGCTACCTGCACCTCACCCACAGCCTCACCATCTTGTATGTACTACATACTCAGGCTTACCGTATAGGTGGACACCACATGCATCTCATAAAAGCACATTGCATATAAATAGCTCAACAACATTTTCAAAACATTAAAGCATGTAACACAGCATGCATAAACCCATCCCCATGGGACATGGTGGAACAACAAAATGGCTAAACCGAGGACACGAAAGCTTACCTTGCAAGCTAGCTATCCCAAGCCAAGAGTCCAACCACTCACAAGTCCAAAAACAGCAGTATCACAATCTGATATGGACCAATAACACATCAATATTTATGCACAACAAGCATACAACTAAAAGACTACGCCTTTCCTTTACGTTTTACGTCTTAAGGCTTCCAACAAAGCCATAAGCCCTTAGTCATATGATTCTGACTTAGTTCATTAATTACAGAAGTTCAACTTCCTTAATCTAGGGTCCACAAACCCCCAATAGCTTACTGTTCACACAGCACGGCTACTGTTCTGTGAGAACCCAGGATATCCGGATATCAGAAGGGACATATCCGGATATGCCATATCCGGATATCACACTGGACATATCCGGATATGCCATATCCGGATACCCAGGTCCCATATCCGGATATCGATATCCAGATATCTGTTCGACAAATATCCGGATATCTCACGACAGAATGCAGTTTCTGCATTTCGTGAATATCCATCCCAAAGATCCCACTTTTAACACATGTACACGTTAAAGCATGCATTTTTAATCTATTTTAGGTTCATACTCATTATACCCTCTTGTTTACTCATTAAACATGGCCAAGACATCAACTTTAAGCATCAAAACTTAAGATCAAAGGTGAGGGAACTTACCAAAGCTCAAAACAGAGCAAGGTGTGCTCTTGGAGCTCTCCCAAGGTTCCTCAACTCAGGCCACACAAGGGTGCACGAAAATGGTGCACAAGACTTGATCTTCCTACCCAAAGGTTGCTTCTTGGAGCTTCCACTACCAAGGAAACACTCACAACTCCCACTCACACAACTCAAGTGTTTAGAAGAGGAAATGTGAAGGAAATGGCTTCAACCTCAAGAAAAGAGAAGAGAAGCCATGAACAGTGTTTTTTCCCACACAAGGCAGCAGCCACTCACGCAGGAATTTTAGAATGTCTAGGGTTTTGTGCCTAAAATGTCTATTTATAGGCACAAGGCCACAATCGCGCAGTATTAGCCTTAATAGCAAAGTAAAAGATCTTGATCCCAAACTTTGGAATCTAGACCTACGCATTTTTCTAAGATTTGTCATATTTTTATTTTATTTTTCGGAGCACCTTTCCGGTACGCGCTTTTCCATAGCCAGTATCAGTTCTGGCATCAGATTACGTTATTTTGACTTGAAACTTGTTTTACAAGTCCTACATAATATTCTAGTAATTATCATGCATTCGTTATAATTTTCCGGGATACTTTTCCGGTACGCATTTATACCGAGTAGCAGAACCGGTATCTGCGCTTTTCTTCCGAAAAGCGACTTTCAGCATTCTTACCCACTAATTGTAATTATTAAAGCCTCATAATAATTATTAGGGTCAATTATGGGATTATTTCCTAATTATCATAATTAATTCACTAATTACCTTAATTAGCGGTGCGGGTTCTTACATTCACCCCACCTTTTTTAAGGATTTTGTCCTCAAAATCAGAAACATACCTGTCTCGGAAGTCCGGATACTGTCGGAGAAGCTCATCCTCTCGCTCCCACGTTCACTCCTCGGGACTACGCCCAGTCCACTGCACCTTGACCATCGGAATGATCTTGCTTCTAAGTTGTTTCTTGCCTCGATCGAGAATCTTGAGTGGTCCGACGGGAGTCTTTAGGTTCTCCCGAACCTCCACATCATCCGGCTGCACCACGTGCGAAGGATCCGCTATGTACTTCCGAAGCTGAGACACGTGAAACACGTCGTGAATGTTGGCTAGGTTCGGGGGTAAGGCAAGTCGATAGGCAACTGGTCCTACTCTACCAAGGATCTGGTAGGGCCCAATGAATCGCGGGCTCAACTTCCTCACTCCGAGTGCCCGTCCAACACCGGTGACAGGTGAAAGTTTCACAAACACGTGCTCACCCTCACTGAACTCCAGTGGTCGATGCTTGACATCATAGTAGCTTTTCTGGCGATTCTGCGCCTGCTTCAACTTTTCCCTGATCATCTGGATCTGTAGGGTAGTATCTTGGACAAAGTCCAAGCCAAATAACTCTTTATCTCCAACCTCAGACCAGCAGGTAGGAGTCCGACACCTCCTACCATACAGCGCCTCGTAGGGTGCCATGCCCAGACTAGCATGAAAACTGTTGTTGTACGAGAATTCTACCAACGGAAGGTACCTATCCCATGCAGAACCTTGCTCCAACGTGCAAGCTCTCAACATGTCCTCCAATGTCTGGATGGTCCGCTCAGTCTGACCGTTAGTCTGAGGGTGATAGGCGGTACTCAATCTCAACTGCGTACCAAAAGCCTCCTGCAGCGCCTCCCAGAACCGAGATGTGAACTTCGGGTCCCTATCACTGATGATACTCTCGGGCACCCCGTGAAGCCTCACAATCTCGCGGACATATAGCTTGGCCAACTGCTCTGTAGTGAAGCTCACCTTCACTGGAAGAAAATGGGCAGACTTGGTCAATCTGTCCACAATGACCCAGATAGAGTCACAACCAGCCTGAGTTTTTGGCAATCCCACCACGAAGTCCATGGAAATACTCTCCCACTTCCACTGTGGAATTTCAAGAGGTTGAAGTTTACCAGACGGTTTCTGGTGCTCGATCTTCACTTTCTGACATATCAAACACTTGGACACGTAGACCGCTATGTCCTTCTTCATGCCCGGCCACCAAAAATTCCTTTTTAAGTCCTGGTACATTTTTGTAGCACCAGGGTGGATAGTGAACCGGCCCTTATGAGCCTCTGCCATAACCTCTTCGGTCAGTGGCCCTCGAGGAATAACAATCCTCTTCTGGAACAGCAGCAATCCATCCTCGTTCCAAGACACACCATCCTGGTTCTTCACATAATCAAGGCACTCTCTTTGCACTTGCGCCTCTTTAATCTTTTCCATCAGCTCATTAATCACTTCTGCTGTTTCCATTTCGAGCAGTGCGCCCCCAAACAAGGAGTTCACTCTCAAGTCTCTGAACTTTTCAATCACCTCGTAATCGCTCATCATCAAGCTGGATAAGCTCACGGATTTCTGACTCAAAGCGTCGGCTACCACATTGGCCTTGCCAGGATGGTACCTCAACTCAAAGTCGTAGTCCTTCAAGAACTCCATCCATCTTCGCCGTCTCATGTTCAACTCCTTCTGGTCAAACAGATACTTCAGGCTCTTGTGATCACTGAATACAGCAAACTTCATGCCAAACAGGTAATGCCTCCAAATCTTGAAAGCAAAAACAATGGCTGCCAACTCTAAGTCGTGAGTCGGATAGTTCTCCTCATGAGGTTTCAACTGTCTTGAAGCGTAAGCAACCGCTTTCCCTTTCTGCATCAGCACACAGCCAAGTCCTTTACCAGAGGCATCGCAGTATAACTCGAATTGCTCCGCAGGATCAGGAAGGACTAACACAGGAGCAGTAGTCAGTCTCTCCTTCAACTCCTGGAAACACTCCTCACACTCATGTGTCCACACGAATGGTGTCTCCTTTCGGGTAAGGCGAGTCATCGGTAACACCATCTTGGAGAATCCCTCTATGAACCTCCGATAGTAGCCTGCCAAACCCAAGAAGCTTCTCACTTCTGTAACCGTCTTGGGCCTCTCCCAGTCCATCACGGCCTCAATCTTGTTAGGATCAACTGCAACTCCATTAGCAGAAATCACATGACCCAGAAATTTCACCGCCTTAAGCCAAAACTCGCATTTCGACGGCTTAGCATATAGCTTTTTCTCTTTCAGCACTTGCAACACAATCTTCAAGTGCTCAGTATGCTCCTCCTCCGTCTTGGAGTAAATCAAGATGTCGTCAATGAAGACGATCACAAACTGATCCAGGTACGGCTGGAAGATTCTGTTCATGTAGTCCATGAACACTGCGGGTGCATTGGTGAGTCCAAACGGGATCACCAAGTACTCGTAGTGCCCGTACCTTGAGCGAAATGCTGTCTTTGGGACATCCTCCGGCTTTACCCGTATCTGATGGTAACCGGACCGGAGGTCAATCTTGGAATACACACAAGCACCCCTGAGCTGATCCAGCAAATCATCAATGCGTGGAAGAGGGTACTTGTTCTTGATTGTCACCTTGTTCAACTGTCTGTAGTCGGTGCACAACCGCATGGTCCCATCTTTCTTTTTCACAAAAATGACCGGTGCTCCCCAGGGAGACACACTCGGCCGAATAAAATCTTTTGCTGAAAGCTCCTCGATATGCTTCTTCAGCTCCGCCAACTCTGGTGGCGACATCCGGTATGGAGCCAACGATATAGGCCCCACACCAGGCAATATGTCGATGGAGAACTCTATCTCCCTCTGCGGTGGAAACTCAGGAATCTCCTCAGGAAACACCTCGAGAAATTCCCTCACCACAGGAATGCCAGTGAGATCCTCCAGTGTCCCACTCACCAAACCTCCCAACATGACATAGCCAAATGCCCTGCTCTCAAGGCCCTCCTCGCCTGCAGGACTGAAATGAACGGTGAGGAACTGGCTGTGGACCCACCCGGAGACATCACCATTTTCTTGGCACAACAATCAATCATTGCACAGTTTCTGGACAACCAATCCATGCCCAGAATAATCTCAAGGTTGGCCATCGGCAATCCTATCAGATCTACCGAGAAATCACGGCCATCCCACTGAAACGCTACATCGCGATGAATAGTGGAGGTCAAACATTTTTCTCCGGTGGCGGTGGTCACCCGCATCGGTGGAGAAAGCACATCACTGGGCAACTCAAGCCCCACAGCAATAGGGGTAGCAACAAAAGAGTGCGTTGCCCCGGAATCAAATAACACATCAACAGCTGAACCACCAATGGTAACGGTACCTCTGACCAGGTTCGGAGCTCTGTCCGACTGCTGACGATCAAGTGTGTAGACTCGTCCTGTAGTAGGTGGCACGGCTGGTGCCCCAGTAGGAACCATCTGCAATGGCACAGCCTGCACTGCAGCAACTCTCGCCGTCGGGCAATCTCTGGAGTAGTGGCCCTCCTTGCCACACTGGAAGCAAATCAGTTGCCCGGTAGAACACGGCCCAAAATGTGACTTCCCGCATCCAGAGCATCTGGGAGCAGGAGGTCTAGCGGCGTTCCCCTGAGTAGCAGTCTTTCTAAACTGATTTGGCGCTTGCTTAGCCGCCATCTGCTTGCCCTTGCCCTTGTTCGCAAAAATTTTATTCTTCCAGGGAGTGGAACCGCCGGTACCCTGTGGCACCTCCATCTTGGCCTTCTTGGCCTTACTCGTGCTGTAGAAGTCCTCAATATCACGACACTGCTGGACCAGTGTCCCAAAATCTCTGGAAGCAGACCCAGCTAAGTAACCAGTAATATCCTCACTAAGTCCCCTGCGGAACTTAGCAGCAGAGAATGTAGGAGTAGGCCTCGCCATCCTGAAGTGTGAAAACTTCACCAGCTCATTAAACTTGGCCAGGTACTCTTCGACAGACAACGAGCCCTGAACCAACCGGTCAAACTCCCCCTGCTTCCTCTCCTGTGAGTCATAAGGGAAGTACTGACCCAGAAAGCTCTCCTCGAAGAATGGCCACGTCATCACATGGCCCTGCATCTCGTAGACCTGAGAAAGATTGGTCCACCACTCATGGGCCTCGCCATCCAGCATATAAGTGGCGAACAACAGCTTCTGCGGATCGGTGCACTGCATGATCCGGAAAATCTTGTCTAGCGCCTGAAGCCATCTAGCAGCAGCAATGGGATCATACGATCCGTCGAATGAAGGTGGCTTATGCTTGCGGAAAGCATTCAGCCGGCGATCGATCTCGTCACGATCCTCAGCAAGTACGGGGATAGTCTGCATAGCCCCCGTCAAGTGACTACCCTCACCCATCTGGCTCTGGGTGTCCTCCTGTTGACTAGGCGGAGGTGGAGGCGGTGGCGGCGGTGGAGGTGGTGGAGGACCCTGGCCAGCAGCAGGACCAGCCCTCAACTTCTCCAACATGACCCTCATCATAGTCATGTTGGCCATCCGGTTCTCCTCCAGAACCTCTGCCGAGGTTTGCCGGTTCGCATCTCGAATAGCGTCCAGCATCGCCCGGTTCGCCAGCCTCGTGGCTTCCTGGTCGGCTAGTCGGACCGCCTGCATCTCAGCCAATGCAGCCAGGATAGGATCCGATTGATCCTCGCTCGTACTCGTGTTCCTCCTTGGTGGCACCATGACTCTGCACAAGTTACACAAAGAATGAGTTGATCAGGCCCACGCCATGTGGTCACATATGCATTATCATAACACACACCAGTCAGAGAGAACGCAAAGTAGACACGCAACGACACATCCTAAGTTATTGCAATACATACAGGCTTTTCCCTAGAAAGTGCTCTGATACCATAAAATGTAACAGCCCGTGTTAACCCGGATTGTTAACATACTATCGTATTAAGCCACGCTTAATTAAAATGCGGAATAACTTTTTCTTTAATTCAATTATGACGTCATTAACCTTAGCCAACTTGATTACTTAATCAATTTCATAAAATACTGCATGTATGTAAATTGCAAGACAACTAACTGAAATACCTCATGAATAAATATAAAGTGAGTATCTAAAGCCGCAGGACTACAACACATAGCCTGGGTCAAAATCCTGATACTTTAATTACAACTTCAATTAAAAGACAATAGCAAGACCATGTGGCATGGACAAACCCCATGCTCACCAAATAAGGCACAATGCCCAACAACAGTCTCAACATAAACTTAACAGAAAACATAAACAACCATCAACAAACAGCATCCATCATATCAGCAAAATACAGATAGACTAGCTCAGCTCTGGCCTCCTGCCACCTGAGCCCTCAACATTACCTGAACCTGAAATAAGCGTCCCCAAACGTGGGGTGAGATCTCTAACAAGAAATCTCAGTAAGACAAGGGGTCCTCAAGGAGTTTCCACCCCAAGCTCACTTACATGTGTAATATAAGTTCAAAAACAGTATTTACAATATAAGTTCCAAAACTATGCGATGCAGCAATTAATCATGCCATGTGTGTTTATCAAATCTACTGGCCAGAGAAATGTAGGAATACGTCTATACCTACATGAGTACATGGACGCTACCTGCACCTCACCCACAGCCTCACCATCTTGTATGTACTACATACTCAGGCTTACCGTATAGGTGGACACCACATGCATCTCATAAAAGCACATTGCATATAAATAGCTCAACAGCATTTCCAAAACATTAAAGCATGTAACACAGCATGCATAAACCCATCCCCATGGGACATGGTGGAACAACAAAATGGCTAAACCGAGGACACGAAAGCTTACCTTGCAAGCTAGCTATCCCAAGCCAAGAGTCCAACCACTCACAAGTCCAAAAACAGCAGTATCACAATCTGATATGGACCAATAACACATCAATATTTATGCACAACAAGCATACAACTAAAAGACTACGCCTTTCCTTTACGTTTTACGTCTTAAGGCTTCCAACAAAGTCATAAGCCCTTAGTCATATGATTCTGACTTAGTTCATTAATTACAGAAGTTCAACTTCCTTAATCTAGGGTCCACAAACCCCCAATAGCTTACTGTTCACACAACACGACTACTGTTCTGTGAGAACCCAGGATATCCGGATATCAGAAGGGACATATCCGGATATGCCATATCCGGATATCACACTGGACATATCCGGATATGCCATATCCGGATACCCAGGTCCCATATCCGGATATCAATATCCGGATACCATATCCGGATATCGATATCCGGATATCTGTTCGACAAATATCCGAATATCTCACGACAGAATGCAGTTTCTGCATTTCGTGAATATCCATCCCAAAGATCCAACTTTTAACACATGTACACGTTAAAGCATGCATTTTTAATCTATTTTAGGTTCATACTCATTATACCCTCTTGTTTACTCATTAAACATGGCCAAGACATCAACTTTAAGCATCAAAACTTAAGATCAAAGGTGAGGGAACTTACCAAAGCTCAAAACAGAGCAAGGTGTGCTCTTGGAGCTCTCCCAAGGTTCCTCAACTCAGGCCACACAAGGGTGCACGAAAATGGTGCACAAGACTTGATCTTCCTACCCAAAGGTTGCTTCTTGGAGCTTCCACTACCAAGGAAACACTCACAACTCCCACTCACACAACTCAAGTGTTTAGAAGAGGAAATGTGAAGCAAATGGCTTCAACCTCAAGAAAAGAGAAGAGAAGCCATGAATAGTGTTTTTTCCCACACAAGGCAGCAGCCACTCACGCAGGAATTTTAGAA
This sequence comes from Gastrolobium villosum, assembly GCA_032173675.1. Classification (NCBI taxonomy): domain Eukaryota; kingdom Viridiplantae; phylum Streptophyta; class Magnoliopsida; order Fabales; family Fabaceae; genus Gastrolobium; species Gastrolobium villosum. The sequence goes on from JAVKPL010005697.1 coordinate 15,741, forward strand.
TGTCTAGGGTTTTGTGCCTAAAATGTCTATTTATAGGCACAAGGCCACAATCGCGCAGTATTAGCCTTAATAGCAAAGTAAAAGATCTTAATCCCAAACTTTGGAATCTAGACCTACGCATTTTTCTAAGATTTTTCATATTTTTATTTTATTTTTCGGAGCACCTTTCCGGTACGCGCTTTTCCATAGCCAGTATCAGTTCTGGCATCAGATTACGTTATTTTGACTTGAAACTTGTTTTACAAGTCCTACATAATATTCTAGTAATTATCATGCATTCGTTATAATTTTTCGGGATACTTTTCCGGTACGCATTTATACCGGGTAGCAGAACCGGTATCTGCGCTTTTCTTCCGAAAAGCGACTTTCAGCATTCTTACCCACTAATTGTAATTATTAAAGCCTCATAATAATTATTATGGTCAATTATGGAATTATTTCCTAATTATCATAATTAATTCACTAATTACCTTAATTAGCGGTGCGGGTTCTTACAATAGGCCTGTTGCCCTTTCATCATATTACATACCATATGCAATTACAATTCTTCCAAATGACATATTATAATTACAATCTTCCTTCAAATATATATAAAGTAAATACTCCAAAATAAACATGGTACTCAAGACTAAACTGAGACAAAATATACATCATTAACAAAATGATAACACTACTCCTAATCATATGCATTGTTCATGACCTAAGTCTAACCTAGGTCCAATGGCCACCAAAATGCAAAATAAGCAAAAGTCCTCATACTCAACCTACGGGCTTTTTTCCCACCGACCCAACATCACTGCTATCACCTTAAATAAAGTCCCCAAAGTGGGGTGAGATATATGGATATATCTCAGTAACCCAAAGGTTCTGGAGAATACTCCGCCCCATAACATAACAATATAAACAATATAACATAATATTCGAAAACAGGATAAAACAAGGAATTTAGTGAAGTAGGGAAGCATGGGGAAACAAAATACGTCGAAGCTGGAATGGTCAATGCCAAAACCACGCAATGTTCACCCTATTGGCCTCGGCATATAGCTTACGGGTTTCAAACCAAGGAGTGTTCTCAGAACATCAACCAAGGCACCCTCCATCCATATCCACCCGAGACTTCCTAGTGTGCTCTTATCCGGATGACACACCACGACCCCAGGTCAACTGAAACTCCCTCATGGAGACCTATCCAGTGTAAGTCCGTAACGCCCGAAGGCAACAGTCTACTGGCCAGAGACACGGTACATCCTATGTACCACAATACATACAATATGCATGAAAATGTTATCCTATATTATTCACATACATTTCCTATCATTACCCTCAACGGGCATGGTGGAGCACACACAGGGATCAAACCCTAGTACCAAGGGATTACCTTTAAGCTTGCTTCCTTTTCCAATTCGCTTAGACACCAATAGATTATCCAAGCTTACTTGATTCAACCAAGTCACCTATTAAAACGACGTTGCCCACTTAATTCATAACTTACAATATATACACATTACTACTAACAACCACTAAAAACATGTTTCTTTAACTTGAAGAAATCATATTATGTCTTGTGTACTTTAAAATCTTCAATTAAAGTAACTCCCTTATTAACTTTCATATTAATTTTCCGATTCATGCCATCCAAAAAATCATAACTATAATCTCATTAATTCTTACAAATCATACATAATAGGCAATTAATCTAATTTATTAGATTAACCTTAGTTTCCATACTTTCTATAAAAAGAATTTATACTTAATTTGTTCTTCTAAAATTTTGATATTTTACCAACATAATCTAGATGTCAAGAGCTTTCCAACTGTATATTATAAGCCTCGCTTGGATTTATACATCCCAAGTTATGCCCTTAGTAAATGAATGTTTTCCAAAAATCAAATTTTAGAAACAGGGCAGAACATTAAAAATAAAATGGGATCGATTCGCTTATCTAAAGATTCTACCACTCTCCAGAATTAAATATCTTTGAGTTAGCTTTACATAAGTTCAAGTCTCACTCAATTCGGAGCTCTCAAGCTCAAGTTATGCTCATTTTACTACAGCACGTTACTCTCTAAGTCTATGACTCCACTATTGTCTTCATTTCACGACTAATTTACCCTACTCAAACATCAGAATTTGATTTCTACTTCTGCACAAAAGTTTTAGATTAGGGTCTTATCTTTCCAAAACAATTGAGAACATCCCAATCCCATATCTATAACTCCAGATATGTTCAAATTTATGAAGCAGTGCAGAATCCGTGATAGTACCATTACAGAAGATTGGAGCTCCAATTAAGGTTCCTTAACTACCCAATCAGATTTCGACCTTTTCATGAAAGTTGTAGGTATATTTCTAAGATTTTCAAAACACTAAAGCATGTTCAAATCCAAGGTCTATAGCTCAAGATATCAGCGAGAATCCGAACTATGTTCAGTTAGAAAATTCAGCATTATAATTGTGATTATCAATCATCAAGAACCTCTTTCTAATTCAACACCATTATACCAAATATACATAACCCATCATCAAAACTAAACATAAACCATAATCAAAACTAATCCACAATCTCAATATCAATTCATCACTTTTGCCATCATAAATTTTGATCCAAGTATCATCCACCACACCGAAGTTTTTATTTGATTTCTGCCTTTTATTTGTCAATGTTATCATTATTTTTCAAAGGAACATAGTCATGAGATCCACCAAAACAGCCCCACCACATTCAAAGACTCAAGAACACATCACAAAATTAGATTTCCATGAAAACTCAACCAAATTTAGAAAACTCACCACCAATGTGTTGCATTTGCTCCAAGGATGAAGTTTCAAGTCTTAGATGATTCAAAACCACCTTCAATCACCACCTTTAGCACCAAAACCGTCCTCCCTACCAAGGAATGATCTCCTCACACACTCATTTTCATCAAAAGTTAAAGACATGAAAGATACTTACAAGCTCAAGACTAACAAGTTTCATGTTCAAAGTTTTGCCTAAAGATATCTAGAATTCAAAATGAAAACTCAAGCTATGTAGCAATGGGGAAGGGGGTCACCGTTTCAGATTTTGAGGGAGGGGAAGTTGTTGTTTGTGAAAGGAGGAGAGAGAGTGTGAGATGTTCAAGTGAATTGGATTGCCACATAAGCTATAATAAGACGAAATACCACTTAAACCACTCATTATCAATTATTCCATGAACTATTCAGAAAAACCCAAATTTAATATTCACCAAATTCCTTTAATTATACTTGAACAAATGGATCCGGAATTTTTCGGTCATTCGGTGAAATCACTATTTTAAACTGATATGTGCATCGTTGGCACGTTTCCCCAAAACCCTAATTTTCACGAAATTTCATCAATAATCGTAAATCTTAGTCCTATATACCATTTATAACTCATTTTCAAACCTAGAGCTCAAAATTCAATCGGCACGTTTTATGGTGCAACTGTACCGCAGTATTTTTACCTAGTAAAAATATTATTCATCAAATTTTCAGAAACTTGCCTAACCATTCAATTTTTCGTTCTGAATCCATTTCCAGGGTTAGTTTTCTCATTTGAGATCTCCTACTCAATTTTACTTTCCTAGTGTTACGTGTTTGACTAATTACTATTTTACCCTTCCTTTGTATTTTGGCCTTAATTTCAGGATTTTCACTAATCCTACCCTTTAATTAGTACATATATAATTATATGTTTTAGAAATACGAGGTGTTATAGTTCTCATTATTTTGACCCCACACTTGACATACCAGTCCTAAATATTATTCTAGGTATAATGATACACTTATTACAATTTTCTGGGATACTTCATCGGTACACACTTATACCGTGAAGCATAACCGATATCTGTATTTTTCGTCAGAAAAGTGACTTTCAATGTTATTAAGACCTTATTACAATTATTCAAGTTCAATTATGGAATTATTTTCTAAATTCATAATTTATTATTTAAATTCCTAATTTAACGGTGCGGGTTCTTACAATCAACATGGAAGCACATAACTTGTACATCCCGGCACCCTAAACTATCAGTCTACCAGGTGAGGGGAAACTATTGTGGACCTGAGCAAGGCCCATATCCTTGGGAGGCCCAGACGACCCAAGCCCAAAGGTAAGCTCTATAAATAGAAGCTAAAGACCACATGTATGACTGATTTATCTTTAACCTATTTTATGCAATCACACAGCATACACACACCCCTTTCTCTTGGCTAAGGCTGTTATATCGTGTGTCGTGATTCGCTACCCCCAAGATACCCAATTCATAGGTATCTAGAGAGAGCATCAGATCTAACATCAACTAGCTAACCTTTGGTTAGACATCTCTGTCACTTAGGCAGAACACAGACAAAATTTACATTCATAATTGACATGGCATTTGGATAGCATACCTAAAAAACTTTATACTTGATCAATTCTTTGATACGATCAACAACATAAAGTTTTCTATGCTCATCAAAATATCCAAGATCTCTAGTATTAACCCACCCCTTTTATCTATGGTCAATCTTGTGGCGTCTAGATTGTTGTGATAACTTGAAAATTTTTGTAATACTTGTACCCAAATTGCTTCTAGGAACAGAACCTATGGATTACAAATTGATGCCAAACTGCATATGAAGTACAGAAAAGAAAGGAATCTTGAACAAGTTCTAGGCAAAGTCAAATACTTAAAATCAATGCACAATATAAGAAACATGGTATGCATGCTAAATCTTCAGTATGAGATCTGAATTGTAATACTAGATTTGAATCTCATTAACCTTATCCCATGTGGTCCTAATAGTAATACTGGAAGATAAAGCCTAGCTATTATTATAAACACGGCTTGTACTTCTTTACATCACTTCTTGTTCACAACACCTTTCAATATAATTATTAACGTTTTAATTCATACTCGAGTAGGTTGATAAGCTACCTGAGTAGAATCCCTTCTCTTAAGGTAAAAAAATTAACTATATCATTTATTTTCTTTTATGTGAGTTCTTAAAATTAAATTAATCTATACGGTGGTTCTTAATAGGGAAGTGAAAGCTGATTTTGTATTGGGAAATTTGTAGAATTCATACAAGTACTTTAGCTTCCCATATGTTATTGTTCACTTTTGAAATCCAACAGCCTTTTAATTATGTGGCATTGCTACATAAGCCCATAACAGTTTAGCTCCATATATAACACCATTGCATTTTCCCACTTCATAATAGTTTATAATTACCTCTGCATATAATACATGTAGATAAGTATTAGCATGTTTAAAAAATGTATAGAAAAAAATGTGAATACCTATTAAATCAAAATTTTATAAAGGGTAAATTTATTAAAAAAATCACAAACATCAATAACTTAGCACATTGTGAACATTGGCCACATAGGAAGGTTTATACAAAGATAACTAATAAACCTTTGGTTTACTATGTTTTTAGACTAAATCATACAAAAAATATATAGTAGATTGCATGGGATTCAAGGTTTTACAACACATAAGTCATAAAATAGGAATTTGAGCTAACGTTTTCAATTTCTTTGCATTTTGAAGGTAAAACCATAATTATTGGTGCTAAAAAGTGATGAGGAAATCATGATAAAGAGTTGCAGCTCAATATGGACCAAAGGAAACCAAAATACTACAAGCCAAGGGCCAGAATAGCACGCTCGAGCGCACAAAATGGACGCTCGAACGCGTCCAGGTAGGAAAAATAGCTACATTGAGCTATCCAGGACGCTCAAGCGCCCATTAGCACGCTCAAGCGCCCAAGTTTACAAGAATTTACCATTGAGGAGCACGCTCGAGTGCACAGTAGCATGCTCGAGCGCATGAGGGCAGGCAGGATCCCTGAATTGACGCACAAAAGGACGCTCAAGCGCCCTGTAGCGCGCTTGAGCGCCCAAACACGAACCTAATCAGCCCAAGATTTGGTTAGATTTGCCAATGGATGCAGATTTGTAATATTTTGAATGAAAGCGGAAACAAATCAATCTTGATTTATTAATTGATAGATGGCAATGGTGACTGTGGAATGGTGACGGTAGTTGAGGTGGTGGTGGTGGGTGACAACTTTAAAAAAATGAAGAGCTATCCATTAAGTTTTATTGTTGGTTTTCATTGTTGTTTAACCAAGTTTGTCTCTAGGAGCACTTCGACAGCAAATTGGGCTGGAGCAGTTGATGTTTAGGAAATTGGGTAGTACCGGGAACAATTCGGTTTGAATCTACTATTCATGGGCTTAATGAACTGATTTATTTCTTGCACGAAACCTAATCACCAATTAAAGAGAACCGAGTTCAAGATAGAGAGAACTTGGGAAAGAAGAAATAACAAAAGATAAGAAGGAACCAAAAGCAAAAAAGCAACAACCAATATCCTATGCCAACATCCTTGGAATGGAAAGCGACCAACCAGGGGCAGACACGTCAGCAACAATAGAGGGAGAATGATGCAATAATTCACGAATGTTTCTGATTGGAGAAAAACTGAGGAAATCTGGACCTTTGATGAATCAATGAACATGATTAGATCAAGAAGGCATCAACACCTATAACCAATGAGAAAAACCTACCTTGGGGACTTCTTCTGCTTCAGTTGGGCACCATCATCGTTTACCTTAGTTTCTCTCTTCTGTTTTGTTTTTATCATGCTCCCAAGCATGAGCTATGTTACCTTAGTAGGCTAGGGTGAAGTAGAAGTAACCCTCTTAGTCTTAGATTGGACTTGTAATGTAAATATATTTCCTTTAATGAAAATTATGTTATTTCTTGGTTTAATATGTTTGGTTTTATGAAACCCTTTGTCTGTAATGTCATTTGAAGGCTAATCCCTAAGAAGATGAGAGACTCACAAAGTATTGCGCAACAACATCATAAATTTAAGATACTTGAAATTGGCAAAATCGGTAACTCTTCTACTACTTTTTTGAAGATGTGCTTTTAGTGGAAGTTTGAAACATAACTTGCTTAGTATTAGTCAACTCTGTGATAAGCAATTTAAAATCATTTTTTATTCCAAGACATGTCATATTACTAGTTTACTTGAGGGTGAAGTTAAACCTATAAGTCAAAGAGTTGATAATATGTATGTGCTTGATATTGATGCTTGTTCTTCAAATAATGCTACATGCATGATTAGCAAAAGTGATTAAACTTGATTGTGACATAGGCGCATAGCTCATATAGGAATAAGTTATCTAAATAAGCTAGTTAAGAATGACTTAGTAATTGGATTGCCTAAACTCAAGTTTGAAAAAGATAAATTATGTGACGCTTGTCAAAAAGGGAAATAAATTAAAACTTCATATAAAAGCAAAAATGTTGCTTATACTTCTCGGCCTCTAGAGTTATTATACATGGATTTGTTTGGTCCTACAAGGACAATGAGTTTTGGTGATAATTGCTATGCATTTGTGATTATTGATAGCTATTCAAGATTTATATGGAAACTTTTCTTGCCACACAAGAATGAAGCATACAAAGCATTGAAGAATTTGGCAAAGTATATCATGAATGAAAAGAATATGAAATTGTGCACATTAGGAGTGATTAAGGTGGTGAGTTTGAAAACCACAAATTTGAAAAAATTTATGATAAACATGATATAGACCACAATTTCTCTTCTCATAGAATACCTCAACAAAATGGGATTGTTGAAAGGAAGAACCGAGTCTTGGAAGAGCTTGCTAGGACCATGATTAATGAAAGCAATCTTAAGTACTTTTGGGCCAATGGAGTAAGTGCAGCTTCCTATGTAATAAATATTACTTTAATTAGGCCTATTTTTAAGAAAACCCCTTATGAACTTTTCAAAGGTAGAAGGCCTAATATTGCATATTTTCATGTATTTGGTTGTAAGTGCTATGTTTTGAATAATGGTAAGGATAACCTAGGTAAATTTGATGCTAAAGCCGACAAAGACATATTTCTTAGTTATTCACTTACTAGTAAGGCATATATGATTTATAAGAAAAGAACCATGACTATGGAAGAATGCATTCATGTTGAATTTGATGAAACTAACTCTTTCTTACAAAGAAATTCTTGTGATGATGATGATGATGATGTTGTAAATACTATGGAAAACTTGTCTTTGGAGGAAAAAGATGCTAGCAACAAGGAAAAAAAAAGCAATAATGATGATCAAGGCAATTAATCAAGTGAGCAACAAGAGCTTCCCAAAGATTGGAAGTATGCCAAGTCACCCCCCATGGATGCTATTATTGGAGATATATCAAAGGGTGTTTATACAAAAAGCTCTCTAAGAAATGCTTACAATCATATAGCCTTCGTTTCTCTAGTTGAGCCCAAGACTATTGAGGAAGCTACTCAAGATGAAAATTGGATGCTTGCTATGCAAGAGGAGCTCAACCAATTCACTAAAAATGATGTTTGGGAACTTGTACCTAAATCGGATGATCATCGTCATTGGCAATCAATGAGTATTTAGAAACAAACTTGATAAAAATGGTCTTATCACAAGGAACAAAGCAAAGCTAGTAGCTAAAGGTTATAATCAAGAAGAAGGGATAGACTATAATGAAATCTTTGCCCCCGTTACAAGACTTGAAGCTATCCTATTGCTACTTGCTTATGCTAGCCTTTATGATTTCAAACTATATCAAATGGATGTCAAATATAAGTCTTTAAAAGGATTCATTCAATAGGAGGTGTATATTCATCAACCACCCGAATTTGAGGGGTATCACTTTCTTAATCATGTATTAAAACTTAAAAAAACATTTTATGCCTTAAAACAAGCCCCTAGAGCTTGGTATGAGAAATTGAGCTTGATAATGAATTTGATAGAGGTAGAGTTGATACAACCTTAATTATTAAAAGAAAACATGATCATACTTTACTTGTTCAAATTTATGTTGCTGATAAGAACTCATTCAAATTTATGTCCAAATCCAAATTTTACATGGAGTAAAACTCAAATCACGTATAATTACGTTAATGATAAGAGACACATGACCAGTAAATTGACAATCCATTTAACATGTTATCACTTAACATATTAATAAATGCGAAAGACCAAAAGTGCTCCGTTTTAAAAAAATTAAGGAATACAAATCTAAACTCAAAACTTTATGATGACGAACCAAAAGGCACTTGAGCCTTAAGAATATGTTTCCAACTACATGATTGTTGATTATAATGCTAATGAACCATAGTCATTAAATAATAACAGTAATATTGGAATATATATGATTAACTTGTGCA
>JAVKPL010005698.1:0-24384 GCA_032173675.1 Gastrolobium villosum
TAGGTTAGGACCTCGAAATTTTGTTTATCTTCAGAAGTTATTCCCTAACCTATTTATCAATAAAAAGCCAAGTTCCTTTTTTTGTGATTTTTGTCAACTTGCAAAGCATTCTCGTGTCTCTTATTCTCCCAAGAATATCATGAATCTTCCCCCTTTACATTAATTCATAGTGATATTTGGGGACCTGCTCGTGAAAAAATGTTTCGGGTGCTCGTTGGTTTATTACTTTCATTGATGATCATTCTAGGGTATGTTGGGTATATCTCTTAAAAGACAAGTCTGATGCTGCATCCACTTTTAAAAACTTTCATGCTATGATTCAAACTCAATTTCAGACTCCTATCAAAGTTCTGCGAACAGATAATGGTACAGAATTTTTTAATTCTGTTCTGGGAGATTACCTAAACCAACATGGGATCATTCATCAAAGTTCTTGTCCTAATACCCCTCAACAAAACTGGGTGGCTGAAAGGAGAAATAGACATCTAATTGAAGTTGCTCGAGCTCTCTTATTTACGATGCATGTCCCTAAATATCTATGGGGGAAGCCATCTTGACAGCTTCTTATCTCATTAATCGGATGCCTTCTCGGGTACTAAATTTTCATTCTCCTTTGTCTTGTCTTACTAAATCTTTTCCTTCCTTTTGTGTTTTTTCTTCTCTTCCTCCCAAAATATTTGGCTCTGTGGTCTTTGTTCACATTCCTCCACATCAAAGGTCCAAACTTGACCCTAAATCTATTAGATGTGTCTTCATAGGATATTCCCCTAATCAAAAAGGCTATAAGTGTTATTCACCTTCTCTCCGTAAGGTCTTTGTTTCCATGGATGTTACATTTTATGAGACACAATCCTTTTTTTCCCCGACTTCTCTTCAGGGGGAGTCTAGTGATATGGATGAAGATAAGCCTGGGAAACCAAATGAAGCTGTTGTCTTACCTTGGCCTTTGGAAACAGGGGGAGTTATTGGGAAGGAAATAGGGGGAGCAACTATACCTGAGTCTAATGATCCTCCCGGTGCTTGTGATCCTCCTGGTAAATGGGGAAAATTCTACAGCAGGCGCAAAATACATCAAGAGACTCTAGACTGCCAGGATCCTGACTCGAGTCCTTGCTCTAGTAACCCACTTGAATGCTCTAGTACAGCCAACATTGATATGCCCATTGCTCTTCGGAAAGGTACTAGATCTTGCACTGCTCATCCTATTTCTCATTATATCTCATATGAGAAGTTATCTCCAGGTTTTCGTGCTTTCAATACTATGTTAGATAGTACCAGGATACCCAAAAATATCCAAGAAGCACTTGATGATCCAAAATGGAGGAATGCCGTATTAGAAGAAATGGATGCACTTATAAAAAATGAAACATGGGATTTTGTGACATTACCTAAAGGAAAGAAAACTGTTGGTTGCAAGTGGGTGTTCACAGTAAAATTTAATGCAGACAACAGCATCAATAGGTATAAGGCCAGATTAGTTGCTAAGGGATTTACTCAGACTCATGGGATAGATTATCAGGAGACATTTGCTCCTGTTGCCAAGCTTAACACTATCCGCGTTCTGCTATCTCTTGCCGCCAACCTTGATTGGCCATTGCAACAATTAGATGTCAAGAATGCCTTCTTGAATGGTGATCTACATGAGGAAGTTTACATGGATCCACCTCCTGGTTTTGAAAAAGGGGATGGATCTGTGTGCAAGTTGCAGAAGTCTCTTTATGGACTTAAACAATCTCCCAGAGAATGGTTTGGGAAATTTACTCAAGCTGTTAAGGGAAAGGGGTTCACCCAAGCTCAGACTGATCATACTTTATTCTTTAAACACTCTGATAAAGGAAGAATTGCTATCCTCATTGTCTATGTTGATGATATAATTGTCACTGGTAATGATACCGAGGAGATAGCCTCTTTAAAAAAATGTTTAGCTGACCAGTTTGAACTAAAAGATCTTGGATCTCTCAAATACTTCCTTGGCATGGAAGTTGCTCGAAGTAAGAAAGGAGTTTCCTTAACTCAGAAAAAATACATTCTAGATTTGTTGCAAGAAACAGGTATGCTTGGGTGCAAGCCAGCAGAGACTCCAATTGAAGCTAATATCAAAATGGGAGTTGAAGACGGGGAAGATGTCGATAAGGAGCAGTACCAGAGACTGGTGGGAAAATTAATCTATTTGTCTCATACTCGTCCTGATATTGCTTTTGCTGTAAGCATGGTTAGCCAATTCATGCATTCTCCTAAGGAAAAACACCTTAGTGCTGTTTATAGAATTCTCAAGTACCTCAAGAACACCCCTGGTCGAGGAATTCTCTTTAAAAAGGGGAACAAAAGGATGGTTGAAATTTATACAGATGCAGACTGGGCTGGTTCTGCAGTGGACCGAAGATCTACTTCAGGTTACTGTACTTATGTCTGGGGAAATCTTGTGACCTGGAGAAGTAAGAAACAAACTGTTGTTGCAAGAAGTAGTGCAGAAGCGGAATTTCGGGCTTTAGCCCATGGTATTTGTGAAGGAATTTGGTTAAGAAGACTTCTGGAAGAGTTGAAGATCTCTTATTCCCTACCTATCAGATTATATTGTGATAATAAAGCTGCTATCAGCATTGCTCAAAATCCTGTTCATCATGACAGAACAAAACATGTGGAAGTCGATCGTCACTTTATTAAAGAAAAATTAGAAGACGGTAGTGTATGCTTATCATATATACCTACCAAGGAGCAAACGGCAGATATTCTCACCAAAGGATTACTTAAGCCGACCTTTGAGGATTTGATCAGCAAGTTGGGAATGATCAATATATATCTCCCAACTTGAGGGGGAGTGTAGAATATTCTAGAATTCATTTATTTCTTTCTTGTCATTTGTTCCTTCATTTATTAGGTTCTCTTGTTATTGTAAAAATGTCTCTTAGTCTTTTGTATGCCTCTTAGTTTTTTGTTCTTATTTATTAGCTTTGTTCTTTGTACTCATTATAAATGGTACCTCCCTGTATCTTTCATGTATGAATCAGAAGTTTATTCATAAAACACTTCTTCTTTTCATCATGCTCATTATCACTAAACAACTTTGATGCCATTTAGTGTAAAGCCTGAGAAGGGACAAGTAGAAATGTAGAAGCATTAAGATTTGTTTGTTCAGAGATAAATCAAAGATATACCCAGCCCAACCCTAGGAAAGGCAATCAGATCTGTGGTTTTGACAGCCTGATAGGGCAAAGGGAAAAGTAGAATGAGAGGCAATAGTAAAGCTACCTGCAATCCAAGTCCAAGCTCTATGTTCCTGGCTTCAGTAATTTCTGGAATTCTGTCTGTCATTTTTAGTGGATATCCGAGTGTTCTCATAACTTGGGGTCTGCTATCATAATCCCAAATATTTCCTCTGAACCGATGCATACCTGGCGGAACACAAGCTCTGAACAGCCTTGGATGTGCAAACAGAGCATCTGCAGGAGGCTGAATGAATAACAGTAAACATCATTTCCATGTCTCCGTCTAATAATAAAGTATTCTGTTGCAGGACAGGAATTTTGCATCGAAATTTGGCAAGAGTGCAGAAAAACACAGTTGAATATGTGCATGATATATAGATCTTTATGTGCTAACTTATTTCAAACATATAATATTTTAGCTGAAGTTATATATAGCTTACCTTATAAGTAACCATATCTTGCCAGCTTAACTTGCCTTCAAATTCAGTCGATACATGATCCACATCTTCAAGTTGTCTACGCAATCTAGGCTGGCAATCATCAGCATCAGGATCCATTCCAAAGACTTCAAAAAGAACACGATACACTTCTGGCATACCAAAACATAGATAGATTGCCCCAAACAAAGCCCAAAATACTGACCTGCCATAGAATAAAAAATGTGAAAATGGAGAACAATTCACTTCAGAAATAGATTATGGGCTAGCAACTCCATTGATTAAGATGGTTCTACGATAAATTGATAACCTAACGCAATAAAAATATCATCCAGGAAGGTATGTATTCAACATTTTTGTCTTTTCTCTCCTAGATCATCTTTAGACAGTTGGCTAGCCAAGCATCATATTATTTCTTATTATTTTGAATTCATTAATCATCAAACAACTTCAATTTGAAAAGGGGATGGCACCAGATACATAGGTCATTGTTCTGATAAACATTTATTTAAACCTGTACTTGATATCACAAACTGGTGGTTCATATTATGGATGATGATTAGAGAGAAACAAAACATCAAAATTTGATGTCAGAGAGTTAACCTACGTGTTCATGGATATAAGTACAAATTTCTGTCAGCCATTCAACTTGAACCCAAAACAACATCGACATAATTTTCAAATCTGAATTCTCTATTCATGAACACCCTCAGCACAATTGCACATTGTATTTTCAAATATCATTCAAAAGTATACCAAGAGAGGGAAACTGAAAACCATATTAAGCAACTTAAAAGCAAATAACAATGCAAACTTAATTCCTGAGAAGAAATGTACATGTTAACCAAATAAATCAATTCAGTTTGGCCAGTCACATGAAATGGTCATAGACCAGTCGTATGGTATGACACCTATCTAGCTGACCCATCAATAAAATCTCCCAATGCGAGAAGAAAATAGCTAATTCAAGAAATCAGACTTCCCCTAGAATGTGGCTGAGGAAGGATATTCTTATTATCAAAATTTTCTACTACTAACTTACTACCTATCTAATCACTATTAAACTAAGAAGAGAGAATGTTAAAAAGATTTTGAAAAAAGAGAAAATGTTGATCCAACGGTGATTAGATAGATAATGAGTTGGTAGTAGAAAATTTTGGTAGTAAGAATATCCATCCTCTTGTTATTTTCTATTTTAATTTCGTTTTATTTTAGTTTGCTCATTGTGGGCATATTGCAAGTAAAAGAAATAATAGCTGCGGGATGTACTGCAGTTCTTAGCAGAAACGACATTGTTCCAGATAGGCAGAGAGTATTTGCTAGTGCAGTTACAAAGCCATAATCTCAAATTATGGGCAAGAAAATCACAAGAAAGAATAACAAGAGAAAGAGGGGGAGAGAGAATTTGTAGTGGAAGTGAAAGTTAAAAGCTTACTTTACAGGTCCCTCCCTGTCCTTTCTCACCATCCTATCGATATCATCATATGGAAATATCAAATTCTGCAAGCTAGCGGCTTTAATCCACCGGGGCAAGCTTCTCTTCCCTATCAACCCAAACACTCTCTCCCTCATTGGACCCGGTGATTCCCTCGGATACCTCTGCAAGAAGAACTCAGCTAACGCCAATTCAAGCACATACTGCCCCAAAAAAAACAACCTCGAATGCCCTGACCTCACGTGCCGTGCTTTCGTTCTCTCACATGACGGGTGCTGAAAAGCCAAGTACAACAAAGTATCGAATTGTTTTGCGGGGTTATCGTCCCCGAGCATTTCCGATGGTTCAAGTGAGTACCCAAGAGCTTGTTTGGCTTCGAGCAAGTACTCCTCCATCCACATCTTATCAGCATTGTTGAGTCGCGACGAAGGCAAGCATGAACTCAACAAGGGGAACGATTTCAGAGACAACTGTGGGCTATTGAGAAACCTGTCTGCTAATTTTTTGTCATCTAATGGGGGCCTTAAGATGTACCTCCTTGGGGGTCCCTTATTCTTCGGGGAAGTGATTTTCTTGCGTTCAGCGAGCTCCTTCAGAAGTCGATGAGGACTGTTCTTAGGGAGTTCCTGCGGCGACGGCTCTAAGGCCACTGCGAAAATACGAAAGCTTTGTGAAGTGGGGTTTCGAGATTTGGGGTTTCTGATGAAAATTTTAATCGGGAACGGAGAGAATGAGGATGCGAAGGAGTAGTTGGAGGGGGAGGAGCATGGTTTTGAGGAGAGTAAAAAGGAGGAAGTAAGTTCCATTTGCGGAAGCTAACTTTGTGAAGGTGGGCTATAAACATTTAAGATGATTGATTCGTGGTAGTGTGTATCGGTTTTGACACCATAGATGACAGGGTTTGGGGTATTGGGTTGCAGGGTTTTGGACTCTCGGAGAGTTGGATAAGGTGAAGCAACGTGCCCTTTGTTTAGCTGGTTACTTACTTGATAGATATTTCATATTTTATTTCGCGTTCATTTCTTTTCTTTAGCCCACAGCGGTGCGTACTCTGTGGGCTTTAAACGACTCGTCGTTCGTGGTCCCTATAATTCTCCTTCTTTGTGAGTTTTGTTAAGATCTAACAGAGATTAAGAAATCTTTATTTTTTGGGTCGGATATATTTACAACCAAAAGATTTTACAACCACTTAATTATCATTAAATTAATTTAAGAAAAAATATTTATTTTTTTAAATAATATGATTTTATGTCATTTTATATCCTAACATTTCTGTCAATTAACGGTTATAATTTATCATTAATTAATTAATAAATTTGACCTAATAAATTATAATCGTTGATGGACGGAAATCAATGGTAAGATCTAAAATAACATAAAATTATATAATTTAAAAAGACAAATATTTTTCTAATTAATTTTTTAATCAAGCTCATAATTTTCTCATGTCAATCTCTAGTCTCACTTTCTGTTCTCTACTTCCATCTTTCTCTCCCATCTTCGAACGTCTTACGTGTTCTTTCATAGTGCAAATCTACAACATAACCAAGTGCAACACTCCAAAGTGCAAATATGCAATTGAAGATATATAGAGACATACATGAAGTTATTCAAGTATAAAGCTTTTTTTGTTTCCTTAAAGAGTAAATACTATTTTTTGCATTAAGCCTTACACCCCAAGAAAAAAAAAAGGAAAGAGCTCTATTGTTTTGCGGCCAGTAATTTGCAGAAGTCTAGTGCATAGTCAACTTTTATGAGTTTGTATTTTGGATTGTGACAATTTGCTGGCAGAATCTAATGGTATTTCAGTGACCAGAATCTAATAGGTTTTTCTTCCTGACATGAAAAAAGGTAGATATTGAGCCAAATATGATGCCATTTACTGTTAAGCTTTCTGCAAAAGTCATTATGAACAATATTAATAGGTCTATCGTTTGGATTTTTGCATTGCTTGTAGAGTGTTTCTTGGGTGCTGTCAAATCTTATAATAGATTTCCTAACAATATGGATACAATAGCGCAATAATTGGACATCTACTAGGTAGTAGTTACTTATCTATTTCTATCCTAATCTTTAGTACATTGCGTGCATCACACTAGAACAAAATCTTGTAACCTTGAAAAATAGCAGAGAACTCACATTTTTATCATTAGCCAGGAAAAGAACATCTTGCATGCTTAGGCCCATCTTCTCGTATCTTCTACGCTTAATTTCTGGAAGCTATGGTAAAGAACTTTGAATACCATCAACATACTCATGGGAAAGGATTACTGCTGGAAGGTCTGGTTCTGGAAAATATCGATAATTAGCAAGCCCTTCCTTTTTCCTCATTGTAATTGTTCTATGAACATAATAACAAATATTTAGGGAAATAGGTCTGAAGGAAGAGAATGCTATCTTGTACCTGCTACACTAAACTAGAAAGAAAACAACAACAAAAATCACAATATAGTACTAGCCTGAGTGCCTTCTTCCCATAGACGAGTTTCCTGTACTATCTGATCTTCATGGCCTTGACTGTGGAGTAGTACTTGCCTTGAAATTTCGAAATCAATAGCTCTGCCCATTGCTGCAATGGTGGTTTGAAAGGTTTGTGGTTGGTGGTTTGCTACAATGGTGGTTTGAAAGGTTTGCTGAAATTGTGGTTTTTTAGTATTAAGGACCAAATAGGGCCTTGATAAATTTGTCACTGACCAAATAGAACCTTTGTAACACCCCGTGTATACCCGGTTTGTTAACATATCATCATATTAAGCTACACTTAATTAAAATGCGGAATAACTTTTTCTTTAAATCAATTATGACGTCATTAACCTTAGCCAAGTTTATTACTTAATCAATTTCATAAAATATCGCCTGTATGTAAATTGCAAAAGACAACTAACTGAATACCTCAATAAATAAATAAAGTGAGTATCTAAAGTCACAGATCTACAACACGTAGTCCGGACAATAATCCTGATACATTATTACAACTTTAAATAAACAAGATATACTCAAGTCTATGTGGCATGGACAAACCCCATGCTCACCAAATAAGGCAACAAAGCCCCATAGCAGTCTCAACAACAACAACATAATAATAATTGAAGCTATAAGCATAAAAGCAACAGGTATATCCAACATACAACATGTCAACACATAACAAGTCTATAATCAACTAAGCTCCGGCCTCTTGCCGCCAGAGGCATCTACTCCAGCATTTCCTGAAATAAGCGTCCCCAAACGTGGGGTGAGATCTCTAATCAAAGAAATCTCAGTAAGACAAGGGGTCCTTAAAGCTCTTCCACCCAAGCTCACTTACATGTGCAAATATAAGTTCAAAAGCATATATCTAATATAAGTTCCAAAATAGTGCAATGCAGCAGATATCATGTTATGTAGGTTATACTATTCTACTGATCGGAGAAGTGCAGAAATACGTCTATTACCCACACAGTACCAGTCCATGCTGTACCTACCCCCAAAGGACCACCCCATAGCTTCCCTTTAAGGAAAACGCCACATAAATATCATACAGTAATTGCACTTAACAACTCCATAGCATTTCAATAAAATAGTACATGAAAAACACATCATGCATATAAACCATCCCCCCATGGGAAATGGTGGAACCAACAATGGCTAAACCGAGTACACGAAAGCTTACCTTGCAAGCAATCAATCCAAGCCAAGAGTCCTCACCGCTCAAGGTCCAACACAGCAGAAATCACAATCTGATTTAGACCAGCAATCATATCAATAACATAGCTCATACGCATAAACATAAAGACTACGTTTCTTTGTTACGTTTTACATCTTAAGTCTTCCCACCAAGCCACAAGCCCTTAGTCCCTTGATTCTGACTTAATTAAGTATTTACAGAAGTTCAACTCCATCAAAATAGGGTCCACAAACCCATAACTCCAATCTGTATGAACAGTACCTCACTGTTCTTCGAAAATCCAGAATATCCGGATATATGTCGGGGGCATATCCGGATATTCATATCCGGATATCTCCAAGCCCATATTCGGATACCAATATCCGGATATCTCGTGACAGAATGCAGTTTCTGCATTTCGCGAGATATCACTCCCAAGGTTCCATTTTATTAAAACTGCAGTTGTAATTCTTTACCAAAAATTCCGAGATTTTAATATGTTAAACTAGACCTCACAAGCTTTCCAACGACATATCTTATGTCTCAATCGGAGTTGTATAACTCCAGTTATGATTTTCGCAAAGTGACTGCTGCCAACTGAATTTCCAGCAACCAAGACGCGACTTTAAACTAACACTGAGATCAAACTACTTATCCAATGGCTACGAAATTTTACAGGGTTTTAGCCTTATGTGTTAATACACATAGGTCCAAGCGACACTCGATTTGGAGCTCTGTAACTCAAGATATCGAATTTTTACCAAAATAGGTTCGTTGTTGTCCCCATATCCGGATATCATATCCGGATATTTCATGACAGAGGCCACAAACAGCAGCCTAGCACGAAAATATCCATTTAAAATTCCAACTTTCACCTAGATACATCTCTCATCGACTTAGCATGCATTTTAACACTTAGGTTCATCAACCAATGTTCAAATTATCAATAATCATAATTTTACATCTTCAACTCATGAAAACACAACGGAAAGTGTTGAGGCATATACCCAAAGCTTCAAAACAGAGGAAATGAGTGATCTTTGAGGTCTTGAAGTAACTCTAAGCTACTGACCAAATGTGCACACGAATTCAAGCTCTCAAGTTGGGTCCTTTCTCCACAAAGTTAGCTTCTTGGTGATGACAAGTAGGTGTACAATGGCCCAAACCAACAAAACAATGATGAAAGCTCTCTAACTCCCTAAGTCAGAATTAGAGACACTCAAGAGTGGGTTTTTATTCTTCAAGATATTAGCTTCCAAGGATTCAAGATGATCAAGAACAAGAAAGATGAAGAATCAATGAGAAAGGTGGTCACTGTATGGTTTTGCAAGGAGAGGGAGGCAATGGAATAGTGCACAAAAGGCTGGTCAGCCTCCCCAAGGTCACGTAGCAATAGAAAAATGCCTAGGGTTTTGTGCAAAAGTTATATTTATAGCCACTTAACAATTAAACACGTAGTATTAACTTTAATAGCTACGCAAAACATTTTAATCCCGAACTTTGGAATCTTAACCTACTTATTTTTCTAAGATTTTTCATATATTTTTTTTCGGAGCACCTTTCCGGTACGCGCTTTTCCATAGCCAGTATCATTTCTGGCATCAATTCTCATTATTTTGACTTGAAACTCATTTTAGAAGTCCTACACATTATTCTAGTAATTATTATGCGCTTATTATAATTTTCCAGGATACTTCTCTGATACGCATTTATACCGGGTAGCAGAATCAGTATCTGTGCTTTTCGCCCGAAAAGCGACTTTCAGCATTGTTACCCACTTACTATAATTATTAAGGCCTCATAATAATTATTAGGGTCAATTATGGAATTATTTCCTAATTCTCTCATTTAATTAATTAATTTCCTTAATTAACAGTGCGGGTTCTTACAACCTTCAGCTGTCCAAAACTCCAACAAGATATAAGACATGTTCAAAACGACATCGTACTACTTCCACACTGGCATACTTAACGGTGACTCGGCAAAGTAACGGTCCACGTGTGCTCCATTAGTTGGGCCGTCAGAAGCCAACTAACGGAAGGATAAACGTGGCCCTTTTTTCAAATATTAGGGACTAAAATGAGCTTTTTTATTGATCGGGACTAAAATGTGCCTCGTAAATATTGTCAGGGACGAAAAAAAGTGTTTACCCTTCCTTAAATAAGGACATTCAAAGTGGAGAGCAAATAATTCATTTTTTCATAAATTATAAATTAATTAATTAATTGCATTAATAATTATTAACAAGTTTGATTTGTAGAAATAATAACTATTTTGATAATAATAATAATATCCTTTTTTTTATTTTTTGAACCCAAATCAAGAAATTGTGACGTGGGCATTCAAATCAAAGAATAAAATTTCCTTTGGTTTTTTGTCTTCCAATTTACATACCCGCAACCCGAATATTGAATCAAGGTCATTCAAAGTAGAAAGAATCAAATTTGAAATGCGGGTATTTAGCATTTGGCCATGCCAACATTGTTTGCCCCATCTCAAATCCAACTGTTTGGCGTTTTCCTTCATGGGCAGTTGCAGAACAAGCCCCCTTCAACAGTGGCGAGCACCAAAATCCACTTCAACAGCGAAGTGAAGCTTTTATCATGGACGAGTCTTCCTAGAAAATCCACACCTCGGCGTATGTGTCCACTAAAGAAGGATGGGAGAGAGAGACTCAAAAACAAAAAGCACGCTAAGAGTAGCGGTCAAAGTAGATCGAGTTGGCCAACTGCCTAACCTATATCATATCAGACTTGTCTATTGCATTTAATAAAATATAATAGGTTCCGGACTTTAAAAAAATCTATTTAGAAAACAGGCTATAAATTTTTTTTTACATGTCGGACCTATAAACTTACAAGCCGACCTATATCATATTATTTATTTTAAATTAAATAAGATAATATAATCCATAGTAGTACCAAATGACGATGGTTCGATTGGTGCATGTGAACTGAATAGGTGGTGGAAGGACCTGGATTCGATCCTCAGTCCCCACCAATATTCTAGGAGTGGCATAAGATTTGTACCAATATTTACAATAGCCTCAGAATCAACATCTAGTGCTAGAGGAAGAGTTATTGATGCCTATCGTTCTAGGTTGGCTGAAGATACCATCTAAACTTGAATATATGGTGGAGATCGGCTACGTAATAAGTTTGGCTTGAAGAAAAAACAAAAGACGTAAAAAGGTTTTTGTTTTTAATCTTTTTTTTATTCTTTAATTTTGTTTTTTATTTTCTACATTTACAAATTGTTTGCCAACTTATAGAACATTGGAATTGTATTTGCAGGGGAAAGAAGATGATGAGAAGTTTTTGGCTACTACTAGCATCATGATGCATTGATTGGATTCATGCAGTTATTTTAATTTACATAATATATATTGATTTGTTGGATCTGATGAAATATATGTTATTTAGTTTGGGCAACTTGCTTACGAAAGTGACTTAAATGCATATTGTGTTAATTGTTATTGTGATTCATGGTTTGTTTGAACGTTGAAATTGTGAATTTTGTTTTAACAACAAAATTTGAGTATTTTGTGAAGTTGATTTATATTCTGCTTGGAAGTTAAAAATTAACATGCTAATGGTCAGGTCAGGCTAACAGTTAGACTCGTACTATGCTATCGGGCCAGGTCAAATTGAAATTTTTTGACATAGACTTTGGCTTTTCGGGACAACTTGATCCCAGCGCAACCCACTTTCACCCCTGGCTAAGAGAATATGGGAGAGGGACTCACAATTGACAATTGCTGATTTAGAATTGATCCAATGATCAAATGGTTTATTTATCTTCTATTTATATATAAAAATTTATGGGGCCTATATTTTCTCTTTTTCTCTCTTCTTCTCACACGGGCACATACTGGCTCCACACAATTTTATATGTGTGTAGGAGATAAAATTTATCACCTACAACATCATAAACATTAAATCCATGATTAAAATAGGAAAAATTATGAGTCATTTTAAATAATATAAGTTGTATCATTTCATAGACATAAAGAAGCGGGACTCATAACTTTTTTTTTGTCTTTATTTTTTTATGAAACTCATACCTCTTTGTATCTATGAAACGATATAACTTGTGTCATTTAAAATGACATACACTTTACCCATTAAAATATAATTCTAAGAGGTTATAGACTTTTTTTGATTATAAATATAACCCTTCTTTTTTTATTAAATTATTTTATTAATTAACGAAAATATCAAATATTTTTCAAAGTTTAAAAGGTTAAATACTTCAAAGATAGTGCTAACAATAACCTAAACATTATTTGAGTTTTTTTTTTTATTTGTTCACAAAAAAATTACACTTCAAGACTCGAGTTTGCATTGATTCTAAGTAAAAAAAGTATAAAGATGATTATATTTATAATTTCTTCTGGCTTACAATCTTTTATAACTAAATTTTAACTGTTAATATTCGTTGATCTGAAATTTATAATTTATTAAAAAATAATGATTAATTAATAAGTATGATCTAATAAATTATAATCATATAATTGGTGAAAATTAACGGTGAAGATTTAGTTGTAAACAGTTTTGGTGAAAAACTCCTTATTTTTTTTTTTGGTACATTAATTTTATTTTAATTTCGTTACATCTATTCATACTTGAAAAAAATAATTTATTTATTTATCCATCTATTTATTATTTTTATTATTATTATTATTATTATTATTATTATGCATCTGCCGTCTCCTCAGTCATAAAATTCAAAAAGAAAACCATAGTTTTGACGTCAAGGTATCTATTTAATTCTGATCTAATTTTTTTGTCATTTAAAAGTTTCTATTTCATTGACACTCGATTCTGAACAGTGGTACAAAAATTATTTTTAGACTTCTTAATTTGATACAAATTTTAATGTCAAGTGTGTGTGTGTGTGTGTGTGTGGGGGGGGGGGGGGGGGGGGGGTAAGCATTTCCACTTTAATTTAGTCCTTCCCGTTTCTCGCACCAAGATTTCCTAAAAATTGTAAAGAATCATACAAGATTTCTTATTTTTTCTTTCCTCATTTTTTAATAAGATTTACTGAAAAATTATTTACCAAAAAAATAAATTACTGAAAAAAATTGTTTTTCCGTTATCTTCTTGCTCAAATATCTTGGAGAAGATTTTATTATTATTTTTTATAAAAAAATAAATAAATCCTCTTTTAGGTGCTAACAAAAAATACTGTCCTCATTTTAGTCTCTTAAAAAAAATAGTCACCTCGTCCATATGAAATTTAAAGTGGACCAATTTTAGTCCTTTTGATGGACTAATGTGGATTTTTTTTAAATTTATGAGAGGCCACGGTTTCAATTAAATGAGTCCACTTTAAATTTTTTAGAAAACTCGGGACTAATTTCTTTTTGTAGGGAACTAAAGTGAGAACCATATTTTTTATTAAGACCCAAAAGTGACTTTACTCTAATTTTTTTTTGTCTTGAACCGACTTTAATTTTGGCCACTCAAATGGGTCGACCATCTAGATTTATGAGTAAAGCCTCTTTTGAATTCCTAACAGAAAATACGGTCTCCGTTTTCATCTCTTACAAAAGAAATATCCACATTAGTCCTTTTTTTAGGGATTAAATTGAGTCTTCGTTGAATTTCTGAGATACCACTTTTTCAAAAAATTGAAATTATAGAGCGATCAAAATTGATTTTTTCTTATAAGAGACGACCGTGTTCTTTGTCATGGACCAAAAATGGCTTTACTCTATGTTTATATAAAGGTTAACTTCCTCAATGTGAGATTTTTATATTTTCATTTTCTGACCAACATAACTCACACTTCCTGCAGTGACGTTTTAGGTGAATGTGCTTGCCTCATAATTACGAGGGCAAAATGGAAAACAGTTATGAGTTACTCTCTTTTCATCATTAAGAAAAATTTTCCAGCTACATATATCCTCTTGAATCATTGAAGAAACACCTTCTTTCAGAACTATTACTCTATCAAAATACTACCTTAGAACATTTTGCCCCGACACATTTCCCCTTTGTTCTCAGCTTTTGATTGAGATGTCACTTACATTTACTCGCTATGAAGCTTTCTTTTGGTTCATATAGTTGCATCTTATATGTTGTTATATTGAGAGTAGGGGTGGTAAACGAGCCAAGAACCTTTGGCTCGGCTCGTAAAGGTCTGAGCTCGTTTAATAAAAGCTCGTGTTGGAACCAGGTTTAGACTTGTATAAAAGCTCGTTTAATAAAAATGCCTCAGGCTCTAATTCATAAGCTCGGCCTTAGAGCCTCCCAGGCTAGCCTAGTCTATAAATATTTATTTATATTTTTTATACTACTTATAATAACTCTCTCTCATCAATTTATTTCACCCCATTTTATTGGTTTAACAGACTTTTTGAATGATTTTATTCTATATTATGCTATTTCGATATATATTGAATTTATGTATATTTAGGGAATTACTAGTGTTGTTCTATATTATCTTTCATCCTCCTTCACACAAACAAACCCAAAAAAATTCATTCGTTTCACTGTGCACTGCTTGTTTGTGTCAAATTTTTTATTTTTTTTTTATTTTTGTTGACACTTTTTTTTATAATGGGTTAAGATAATATAACTTGTTATCTACCTTCTCTCACTTTAATTTTTATTTATTTATTGTAAATTATTGCTGCAAATTGGAAGCTAAGGTTTCTATCTGGAAATTGATTTTTTGTGGAATTTTGTTCTCTTATTTTTATTCTTTAACATGCTAACAGCTAAGACAGGCTTCACACAGACTTTTATTTTTTGTAAATAAACCAGGCCACAGGCCAATATTATATTTGTGACAGGTAACAGGCTAAGGCCAGTCGGACAAGTTTAAATACAGGCTTGGCCCGTTAAGATCAAAGCTCGGCTCAGCCCGTTAACACCCCTAATTGAGAGCATGTTTGTCGTGTTTTTTAAGGTAGAAGTTATTTTTAAATTAAAAATAAAAATAAAGATTAAAAAATAAAGGTAAAAGTTATTTGTGATTATATAAAATTTTCAGCTTAAAGTTACTCTAATACTAAAGTTAAAAATAAATTGTTTGATAAAATAACTTTTGTAAGCTATGTTTCAAAATAAAATTACCATAAAGAATATTAGACACCACTATTATTTAGATAAATACAAATATAATGAGAAATAAAAGACAAAGGTTTTAAAGATGAATATTTTAGAGGAAGCAATAGATCCAAGAATGAATAAACGACATTTTTAACAATTTGGAAGGGGAGAAGAAGATCTAAGATAAAAAATAAAGTTTATAAATACAATTTTAGAATAAAAATATAATTTAGAAAAAACTTATATCCATGTTTAAAATAATATTTTCGGGAGAAATTTTTTTATTTTATTCATTATAAAGAAATTTTATTTTATGAGAAAACATTCTAAGATCACTATTAGAAAAAAAAAAAATTTCGACGGAAAAATTCCGTCAAAAATGGTTACAATTCCGTAGAAAATGATTTTTTGACGGAATTTTCGACGGAAATGAAGCCGTCGAATATATTTTCGTGGGTAACAATTTTTTTTGACGGAATTACAGATTCCGTCGAAAAATTTCGACGGAATAATTTTTGTGGGAAGTTTCGATTGAAAAATAATTTCGTCCAAAATTTTCGACGGAAAATGAATGAAATTTCGTCAAAAAATCTTGTCTCAATTTGTGACGGAAAATAAATTTCCTCAAAAATTTTCAACTGAAAATGAATGAAATTCCGTCGAAATTTGTTGTAATGGTTTTCGACGGAAAATTGATTCCGTAAAAAAATTTCGACGGAAAATTAAAGAAATTCCGACGAAAATTGTTGTAATGGTTTTCTACGGAAAACTGATTCCGTAAAAAAATTTCGACGGAAAATCAATGAAATTCCGTCAAAAAATCTTGTATTAATTTTCGACGGAAATCAAATTCCGTCAATTTTTTTTGACAATAAATGAATAAAATTCTATCAAAAAATCTTGTATTAGTTTTCGATGAAAAAATAAATTCCATCGACATTATTTGATAGAAAATGAATAAAATTCCGTAAAAAAATTTTGTAATCATTTTTTATAAAAAATGAATTAAATTCTGTCAAAAAGTATTGCCTTAATTCTCAACGAAATTGCTTTTTTGTCATTTGATGTGCACAGGCCATCCCGGGACTTCATATTCTTCGTAACCATTTTCGTTTTGTCTGAATATAGTTTTTCATCAAGGCTCTCGAATGATCTGGTTAAAATTATATGAAAAGAAATGGAATAAAACAATTTGAATCAGGCAAGTAGGTAAATGCAATCTGTCTTTTCCACTAATTTCTCTTATATTTGTCTTTTTTATTTTGTCATGAAGTTGAACTATTTGCTCATATCCCATCACCCATGTGCCATGGGGACAGTCTCAAGTCCACCGTTTTCTCACGTACCTTGAGGAGATTTTCGAACATTTTCCCGTATTAAAATAGGGAAATTATACTCTTATTCTACATAAGACTTCTATCTCATTTTACACTCACATAAAAGGACATACCTCTCTTTCTTTTTTCTTTTTTTTTTTAAAAAATTGATGGATCTCACTCAATTTATCTCAGAACATGAGATAATTTCTCTCATATAACATGATAGAATTAAAACCCATTAAGATAACCTATCACTTAGGGGGACAGGCTCCATATTAGCTAGTACGATGGGAGAATTACGTTTTCCGAAATTATTGACCCAAATTTGTGCCTCCGTACATACTTGAAATTAACATTTCATCACATCCACAAATAGCTTAGCTAAGTCGTTGGCAAACATGATTGCCCCATGGACCTTTTTGCCTTTGTCTTCTACCCCCAGCTTCACTCCCACACAATTAACCGTATTGAAGGGAATCGATCTATTTAAAGCTCACATAGATTTAGGAGTGTTAACTCATCCAATCCGATTTAATTTACGGTGATTGAATAAAAAATAAAAAACCGTTTCACAAATAATAATAATAATAATAATAAAAAAAAACAGAAAAAAAACTCGTATATTTTAATTAGATTACATCGATTTTCAATTTTCAATTTAGTTGGTAAAAATCGATCCAATGTATTCTATATTTTTATTTTCGAAAAATGGTGACTTGAAATCTTATTATTTTGTAGACTTGAAATATTAGATGTTATTGATAACAAACTATCTTCTTTTAGTTTTTTATGATGTCCATAACAACCTTCTCGGAATATTTTTTTATCTAATTCTATTCCTGAGAATAGAACTGGATAAAAAACTTGTTTAATAAAACCGATTTATTTTTTTGTTTCCTATATGAACCAGTTTGATTTTTGTGCTGGGGAACTTAAACAAAAAAGTATATTTTTTTATTCACAGGCACAAAATGAGAAACAGTTGTCTCTCACAATCACTCTCCATCACTACCATCACTACCACCGCCACCAACCACCACAGTCACCACCACCACTACTATCACCACGCTACCACAACGTTATCGCTGCCACCATGCCATCGCCACCACCACCACCATAATAGCAGTCACTAACGTCACCATTACCACCATCATGCCATCACCACCACGACTAACATACCACCACTGCCACCACCATCACCATGCCGCCACCACCACCACCATGTCATCACCACCACAATCACCATACCACTACTACCATCGCCACTGTCACCACCACCATGCCATCACCACCACCACCACCACTACCATCATCACATCACTGCCACCACCTCCACTACCATCATCATTCCACTGCTACCACCACACCACAGTCGTCGGTGCCACCACTACCACACCATATGAAAAGGAAAGTGATGATCCAGAAAATTTGTATGCTTAATAAGAATTTTTTTATTATATTATTTGTTGTGTTATCAAACACAATTTTCGTTCTCGGAATAAAAATAGAACATGTTATCAAACATTTTTTTTTTAGAAACTTGTTCCAAGACACAGAAAGAGAAAAGAATTATTTCTTTTCAGAAAGAGTGTAAGGAAATAAAATGGTTGTCAATTGTCATGCACGCTCTTATTGTCTATTAATCTATTTTAACTTTTCACGAGTTTTAAGACTCTTTTAGTTTGAAAACTTAATATTTCCAACGGTTTGTAACTTTAAATGGCTGGCTTTATTATGATATAACTGCTTATTTATATGACTGAAATTTTAGGCTTTTCAAAAAATAAAATATCGATCCAACTCAAACCAAATAAAATTGGATTGAATTTTTTTTAAAATCCAAACCGAATGAATAATTAAATGATCAAATCAAAGGAATTGAATCAGATAATTTTTGTTTCAAAATCGATCCAAACCGCGAACACCCTTATCCTAACTCCGTGAGTTGGGCATGACTCCACAAGGCTAATCCTTTGCATGTCTCTCTATATTGGAAAGTTTATCATTTTTCTCCTTTGAGTTTTTCGTAAAAAATAAATAAATAAAATCAACAAACCCTGAACCCCAAACATCGATGTCAAATTTTGAATTTTTAACCGTTTGTTAATCAATAATTATCATTTATTGGGAATTAATGGTTAATTAATAAGTTTGATTAATAAGCTATATATATATATATATATATATGGTTTATCGTTTACTTTATCTCCGACCAGTAAATCATAACCGTAAAAAGATGGATTAATAATGATAAAGGAAGAGAGAGAAAAGGAGAATCATAACCATTTAAAGGTGAATCAATTAATATATGAAAATAAATAATAAAATGACGTAGTTTTAGAATAACCGAAGATAAATATATCTCAAGCAACTTGAGAAATATTTTTCTTATATATATATATATATATATATATATATATATATATATATATATATATATATATATATATATATATATATATATATATATAGGAGGGCTCTTTTGACTCTAGAGTAAGATTTAAAAGTCTCATTCCTCATCTCAGTCATTGATGAATGAAAATCAACGATTATTATTTGTAGTGTAATTAATAATTAATTAATTAGTATGACTTACTAAATTATAACCGTTAGATACACGGAAATCAACGATTAAAATTTAAAACAGACTTGTAAGTCTTACTCTAGAGTCAAAATATCTCTCTCCTATATTTATAGGATAGATTATATTTATAAATTTTTTATTTATAAACTCTTACAAATTACACTATGTACTATGAGTAATACATGCTCAAATAAGATGTATTACCCGTAGTATATAGTATAATTTGTAAATAAAATTTTTGTAAAAATATAACTCTGCTTATATATATATATATATATATATATATATATATATATATGGGGAATGTTATACTTACAACCTATTTTCCTTTACAACCTCTTACAACCAATATATTAACCGTTGATTTTCGTCAATCAACGGTTATAATTTATTGCAAATTGATAATTAATGAGTTTGTTCACAATAAATCTTAACCGTTGATCGGAGGAAATCAACAGTTAAGATATTGGTTGTAAAAGAAAATAGGTTGTAAGTATAACATATATATATATATATATATATATATATATATATATATATATATATATATATATAGGGTAAACATTTCTACAACCACTTTAAATAAGCTTTTCTACAACTGTCATTTTTTAACTATGTTCTCCCGGTAGAATATAGTTATAACATTAAAATTGTTCTTTTTTTCTCTGCTCAGTCACTTTTCAGAACTTTTTTGCTGACGTGAAGAGAGAGAAAAGAGAATTTTAGTGTTATAACTATGTTCTCTCGGGAGAATATAGTTAAAAATGGAAGCTGTAAATAAGCTTATCTAAAGTGGCTGTAGATATACTTTTCCCTATATATATATATACAGGGTTATGATCATTTTACACCAGTGTAAGTTACACTCTCAATCTTGATCGTTGATCCCATTTATATCCGACGACTCTAATTTTTTAGTAATGTGAGCCATTGGATACAAGTGGATCAATGGTCAAGATTGAGGTAAGACTTCTAATTCTTACACCGGTGTAAGAATATCCTGTCCCATATATATATGGTTCATTTTTTCTGCAGTCAATATAGCTAAGTTTTCTATCTTGAAAATGACGTTATTTTGAGACGAAAATCAATGTATTTGTGTAACTATAATTTATCTCAAAATTATAATAATATTTTTTATTATAATTTTTTATTTTTTCAATTCAAAATAATATCATTTTGGAGTGTTATGACACATGTAAGCCATTCGACAATCAAGATTAGGATTTGCACTCAGATCATAAATGCTTTGACTTTGATTTGTTGGGAAGTGGTTCACGAAGTATTAGAGACCATGGATTGATTTAAAACGAAAGCAACAGCAATGTTGTTATGGGGCAGCCTCTTATTGATGGCTGGCTGTAAGATTTATGTGCTGCATTATTTGGAATTTGAATGCAATCCAAATAACGTATAGATCAGATCAATAGAGATACCAATCTTATATGAATTTATATAAATCAAATTTCTGATGATTAGTCTGCATTCTGAAGGGGACCCTTATTGTGAATGACGTGAAAACACGAACCTAAACAATGTCTCTGATGTGGACGACAGCAAGTTTTTCAATATCACTGACAGCACCAATTATTGCAGACGATATTCTATCACCGGTACGGAAATTAACACTGTATAACGTAAAATCAACCAAAAAAAGCAACAGCCATTGGTGTTTCTTATGGAAAGGAAGTGACTGTGAGGAGTGGGGACTATGTGCCAGCAAATAATTTTTCTCTGGTAATCATAATACATATCCAACACAATGCATATGTTGCTTCATTGCCTGTAAAAAAAAATATGGCAGTCGATCCTTTTATGTATTAATTAAAATGATTATGTTATGCTAGAAAATCATAATTATATAAATTGGATTAATGTTGATAAAAGAAGAAAGAAAAATAATACGAGAATATGTAGTTACAAAATTATTATTGTTGATTTTTTTTTTTTGTATGGCTAAGATTTCATGTATAACATGGTCATGTTAATTAATATATGAAAGGATTTATTTTTAAAAAATATTATCCCTACACCAATATTTTTATGCTTATTAGTACGCTTATTCATAATTTTTTTTTTGTATTAGTACTTTTTAATGCTGGGATATTCAAGTATGATGAATTCCACATTGGTTGATAATGAGCTAAATAAAAAGTATATAAGTGAAAGGACCCATGGACCCAATACCTTAAGGTTTTGGGTTAAGATATGGTAGACTCACTTGTTACGATTGGTCTCATTGGTGGTGTCCCCCGCCACGAGCTTTTCCTCTGGACCCGCCTAATAGTGATAGTAGAGCCGAGTTGGGCTCTCGGGTTAGCCAGGTATTTGGCTAGGAGGTGAGTTGAGTACTTCGGCTCTGTGATACTCGGTTGAGGGAGAGCATACTAATGGTGGATTTCACACTTGAGGGAGAGATTGTTGGGATATTTAAGTGTAATGAATCCCACATTGGTTGATTTAGTGTAGAGTATATATTAATTAAAAAGAAAAAAAGACAAATTGGTGCTCTAAAATCATATAATCCTATTTTGAAATTTTCTAACATTTGGTATTAGAGCCTACATTATATGATTTAGGACTCAATTGTTGGTTGATTAGACATGATTATATATTTTGGTATTGAATTCATTTTCCTCTTGTGTTCTTGAATCTATAATTTTTTTCTTAAATTAAACCTGAATCATAGGGTATTAATTTCAATTTATTTTATCATGATTTCGATGAAGGAAATTTAAAAACGAAGTTACGATTAGAATTCCAAATCCAATACCTAATTTTCCTGATTATTGTATGTGTTGATTTGATGTTTATATGTTACAATTGAAATATTAAATTATAATAATAAATAAATAGATATGTGTCGTGAGTCTTTTCAAAGCAAATATAATTGAGTCTTGATAAGCATACGTGATGTATGGAAAACATATGAATTTAATTCATAATTCTTTATCCTTTTTATTTTCAATTTGAGTCTCGTAGTTTGCTTGAATGGTAAGTTCTATCCAATTCGATTATGAATTTCTCGATTGTCTAGGAAGAGAATTCGTTTGTATTTTAAGATTTTAATGCAATCATTTTAGTCTTTTGAAGATGCTCAATTCGAATAGTTATTTATGATTTGTAAATCTTTCAACCCTGATTTGATTTGTAAATCATATTATTCCAAATGACTTCTTTTTGATTCTAAAGTTTTCGTGTTCAAAACTTTACATGCATTGGAAAATTGTGTACTTAATTTCATAAGGATTTTGTGGCATCAAAATAAAATAAAAAATTAAATTAAATTAAAAAAAGCAAACGGACAAACAGGTGAAAATAAAGTGCTGGTGGCTTATAAAAATATATATTAATTAACTAATTAATAGAGTTATTTGTTAAATTAAGAAAATCATTGGGACGACATATATGCCGAAGATTGGTAAAAATTAGAATATTTAGACGATTGGTCTTCCCCATAATGCATAGAGAGTATCTGCAAGCTTACAATTTGTTGAATAATGCATTTGTTATGCATATATTTATGTTTATATAAGTTCTATTATTATTGTTATTATTTGGTTCCGAGACCCATTTTGATCTTTTAAGTGAAGCCCATCTGCAGGCTATGTTGCATGAGGCACTTGTGAGCCCAATAGTAACCTAATTTTACCAAATATTACTCGTGTTGTGTTATAATTAAATGTAACTTTGTAACGTATTATTAGGTTTTGATGTATATTTTGGTGAAAAATATATCAGATAAAATGGATTTATTATATTTTCATCCAACGATGATGTGACTAGATGTGGTTATGATATATTGTTGGTTGTTGTCAGCTTCTTTTACTGCTCGCTCTAATATTTTTTGTTTATTGAGATGCATGCTTCTGCAAAACTTGTATGAGAATGCTATTATTTTGAATTCATGATCATAGAGGTGTTGCACCTACTTGTGGATTGGATCATGGTTTTGGGCAAGAGAATGTAATTATATTTAAACATATTTCTATGTAAGAATTTTTATGAATTGCTATAGGTAATTAACACTAAAGTGGGATTGCTTATATTGGCTTGTAAAAATTTATTTGTAAAATTTGAGGAATGATTTTGGTTATTTCATGTGATTTCCTGCCTAAAGGGGATAATTGTGTCTTATAACTATAAATTTGTTTGGGATGAAGTTAATCGATGTGCATTGGTCTAAATGATCTATATGCCCAAAGGAGACAAATCTCTGAAGCCAATGTATGCACATGAGTAACTTTTCTTTGAGGTTGTCGATAAGTTATTGGAGACTCATTAGTCTAGGGATCTATATGCCTAAAAGGGGATGATTTTGAATCCAATGTTGTGCTCATTGATTAACTCATCTAAGGTTTTGGCCTTGGTTAAAACTTTGGTTAGTTCATTTTGCTCAAAGGAAAATGTACTGTTATGTTAGCCTTGTTATAACAACTTGTTGTGCTCATTTATTAACTCATATCAGGTTTTGACTTTGGTAACAGCCTTGGTTAGTACATTCTGCCCAAAGGGGAATGTACTATTATGTTGGCATGATTATAATATCTTGATTTAATTGAAAGTGTGTATTGCTCTTTAATTTATTCTGATGCATTTCATATTTTGTCTTAATAGTGAACTTTGCTATGAATAATTGTACTGTTTCGATTGAAATCTTGACTGGATCTAATTATAACAAATGGAAGCAAGACCTAGA
>JAVKPL010005699.1:0-24538 GCA_032173675.1 Gastrolobium villosum
GCCACGGTGCACCAGAATGAGCCGAGGTGCATTGCGGTCTAGCCGCGGTGCACGAGAATGAGCTATGGTGTACCTGAATGAGCCGTGGTGCACCATGGGCTAGCCGCGTTGGACCAGAATGTGCCGGGGTCCACCAGAATGAGCCGTGGTGCACCATGGGCTAGCCGATGTGCACTAGAATGAGCCAGGGTGCACCAGAATGAGCAATGGTGCACCAGAATGAGCCGCGGTGCACCAGAATGAGTCGTGGTGCACCATGGGCTAGCTGCGGTGCACCAAAATGAGCCTTAGTGCTCCGTGGGCTAGCCATTGTGCACCAGAATGAGCCGTGGCTCACCAGATTGAGCCGTGGTGCACCATAGGCTATCCGCGGTGCACTAGACTGAGCCGTGGTGTACCATAGGCTAGCGACGGTGCACCAGAATGAGCCGTGGTTCACCATGGGCTAACCGCAGTGCACCAGAATGAGTCGTGGTGCACCAGAATGAGCCGCAGTGCACCAGAATGAGCCGTGGTTCACCATGGGCTAGCAGCGATGCACCAGAATGAGCCGTGGTGCACCATGGGCTAGCTGCGGTTCACGAGAATGAGCCGTGGTGCACCATGGGCTAGCCACGGTGCACCATCGGCAAGCGGCGGTGCACCAGAATGAGCCATGGTGCACCATGGGCTAGCCGCAGTGCATCGTGGGCTAGCACGGTGCACCATGGGCAAGCGACGATGCACCAGAATGAGCCGCAATTCACCAGAATGAGCCGGGGTGCACCAGTGAGGCATCGAATTTTGATCTGCCAAGACTTTGATTGTGGTGCTCCCACGATTTTTGAGTTCCGCCAACTCATTTGATAGTGTTTCTGCATTTGTTTTGGTCAATTTTAAGTGTAGTCTATCATCGGGTGCACCTCCACCCCATTTTTGCCAAATTCCATCGTTTAGACCACTTTGTCGGGGCTCATGATATTTTTTATCAATCCCTGAACAAGTGAAAATTGAGAAAATCCGAAAAAATGGAAAAGCATACCCCGGCATTGAATTTTGAGCTGGTTTTTTGCAGGCGTCCATACTTAAATATATCCAACATCCCCTCCAAGTTTCATTGGATTTCATGGTGAATTTCTTCATTGATCTGAATATGCATGCTCCCCCTAACCTATAGGAACCTTGCCTTGTATGCAACTGCCAAAGCTTTAAGTGTGGTGCTCCCATGATTTTTGAGTTCCTCCAACTCATTTGATAGTGTTTCTGCATTTGTTTTGGTCAATATTTAGTGTAGTCTATCATCGGGTGCACCGCGTCAGGCACCGGGTGCACCTCGTCCGGCACCAGGTCAAGCATCAGGCGCATCTCGTCAGTCACCGAGTCAAGCATAAGGTGACCAGACGCACCTCATGGGGCACTAAGTCAAGCATCCGGGGCATCTCGTCGGGCACCAGGTGCACAGCCCGCCGCGGGTGTGGGAAGGCAGGCAGCTGTCCCCCCATAATAGCCTTATTTGCAGTTGCCAGTTTTGCACAAGTAAATACCTTTTTTATGAGGAGGAAGAAGTCCAAATTCGGACCTAGAAATTGAATTTCGGTCTGATTTTTTGCATGCATGCTTGGAAAAACCATATCTTACTCTTCCCAAAGTCCCATGATTTTTCTCCATGGGATTAATTTAATATTAATTTTTCAAGAGGCGTAATTTGAGAAAATCAGAAAAAATGGAAAATCGTACCTAGACATCGAATTTTGATCTGATTTTTTGTAAACATCCATGCTTAAATATATCCAACATCCTCTCCAAGTTTAATTGGATTTCATGGAAGGATTGATTTTTAATGAATCTTTGGAGCCTATGCTCCTCCCCCCATATAATAGGCTCGTCTGCCTTACGGTGTTCACCAACGGCACGTGCCTTTGGGGGGCCGAGGCCTCCTACTGCAGGTCGGCAAATGAGCGATGGCGCGCGCATCGCTTCTAGCCCAGATTCTGACTTAGAGGCATTCAGTCATAATCCAATGCTCGGTAGCTTCGCGCCACTAGTTTTTCAACCAAGCGCGATGACCAATTATGCGATGACCCACTGCGGCTATGGGAACCGAGATCGAAGATGCTGAGAGCGGCGAGTCAATTCAGAAGCCGGATAGAGAGGATAAGGAAGAAGACGAGATGTCGAAGGAGCTTGAGAAGCCAACAAAGGAACGAGAAGCGTGGAATCTGAGATGCTTGACGGAGTTAATTAAGTTGGAAGGTGTTAGATGTTTTTTTGTCAGTGATCAATATTGAAGAAAACAAGGGCGATCAGAAAGTTGAAGAAAAGCAGAAGCAACACGAAGAAAGAAAGAAGAATTTAAAATTTATAGGGGAGTTTTGTTGGGATAAATCTTAAATGTTCATTTTTTATTTTAAATGTGTGAATGGGGTGCCCACAAGCCGACGCAAGGAACGCGCGGTGTCGGAGCATGCCGTGAGGCGCTTGCTGCCATCCACAACCATTCATACTTACACAAACAACCCAACCACCACTCACACGCCCTCGCATTCAGTGCGACCCAACACCACAAAACGTACCACAACCCATATTGCGTACGGCATGCGCGCGATGGAAGCATCCGGTAGCGCCATGTCCATCTCGCTAGGCATGATCGATACCATCAAGAACCAGCCCTCGCCGCCGTCAATTCCTTTCACAACTTGTTCAGTCGTGATTCATCCGGGTGCCTCCACAAGATCAACGATGCACGTAAGGCAATAACAGCCGGGATCGGGGTAAGTCCCCAAAGCGCACCGCCGCGCAGTGCTCTAGAATGAGTCGTGGTGCACCATGGGCTAGCCGCGGTGCACCAGAATGAGCCGGGGGCACCAGAATGAGCCGTGGGTCACCATGGGCTAGCCGCGGTGCACCAGAATGAGTCGTGGTGCAACATGGGCTAGCCGCGGTGCACCAGAATGAGCCGCAGTGCACCAGAATGAGCCATGGTGCACCAGAATGAGCCGTGGTGCACCATGGGCTAGCTGCGGTGCACCAGAATGAGGCGTGGTGGACCATTGGCTAGCTGCGGTGCACTAGAATGAGCCGTGGTGCACCATGAGATAGCCGCGGTGCAAAAGAATGAGCTGTTGGTGCACCATGAGCTAGCCGAGGTGCACCATCGGCTAGCCGCGGTGCACCGGAATGAGCCGCGGTGCACCGCAATGAGCCGTGGTGCACCATGGACTAGTCGCGGTGCACCAGAATGAACCGTGGTGTACCATAGGCTAGCGACGGTGCACCAGAATGAGCCGTGGTGCACCATAGGCTAGCCGCAGTGCACTAGAATGAGTCGTGGTGCACCATGGGCTAGCCGTGGTGCACCAGAATGAACCAGGGGCACCAGAATGAGCCGTGGTTCACCATGGGCTAGCCGCGGTGCACCAGAATGAGTCGTGGTGCACCATGGGCAAGCAGCGGTGCACCAGAATGAGCCGCAGTGCACCAGAATGAGCCATGGTGCACCAGAATGAGCCATGGTGCACCAGAATGAGCCATGGTGCACCAGAATGAGCCGCAGTGCTAACAATTCTGGTGCACCGCGGCTAGCCTAATGGTGCACCATGGGCTAGCCGCGGTACACAAGAATGAGCTATGGTGAACCAGAATGAGCCGTTGTGCACTATGGGCTAGCCACGGTGCACCAGAATGAGCCGGGGTGCACCCCGGTCTAGCCGCGGTGCACGAGAATGAGCTATGGTGTACCTGAATGAGCCGTGGTGCACCATGGGCTAGCCGCGTTGCACCAGAATGTGCCGGGGTGCACCAGAATGAGCCGTGGTGCACCATGGGCTAGCCGCTGTGCACTAGAAAGAGCCAGGGTGCACCAGAATGAGCAATGGTGCACCAGAATGAGCCGCGGTGCACCAGAACGAGTCGTGGTGCACCATGGGCTAGCCGCGGTGCACCAAAATGAGCCTTGGTGCACCGTGGGCTAGCCGTTGTGCACTAGAATGAGCCGTGGTTCACCAGAATGAGCCATGGTGCACCATGGGCTAGCCGCGGTGCACCAGACTGAGCCGTGGTGTACCATAGGCTAGCGACGGTGCACCAGAATGAGCCGTGGTGCACCATGGGCTAGCCGCAGTGCACCAGAATGAGCCGTGGTTCACCATAGGCTAGCCGCGGTGCACCATAATTGTTAGCATGTGGGTGTCCTAGAGACAATCTTTTGATTAAATAAAGGACACTAGATGTAGAACTTTGTTTGTCGCAAATAAATGTAAGCACTATTTATTCAGTTTCATATTGTGTCTCGATATTACTGTTAATATTATATGAATGAACTGGATAAACCCCTTGGAATAGAACAGGTATCTCTTGAGTATCTGTGATGAGATCACGATCATGAGGATTCAAGGATATTGCATGTCTATTCCTAATCATATGTTCCTAGTCTAGAGACACTGAGTTTGGGGATCAGTGATCTCGAGTAAAGACTAGTACGACTTATCTACTTGTATAAGGATACAAGGTAAAGACCTCATGAGCTGCAGATATGGAGATATCTTAGCTAAAGTCGTGGGTGGACCTATAAGAGTATAGCTCGCACTGAACAGACCCAAAAAGAGACTCTATGAGGAAATCTCACAGATAGTGTCATTAGAGTAATCTCTTTATGTTTGGGTGTGTCTTTCCTTAGACCAGAAGTTATTACCTAGACTGTGTTCTTGAAGGCATGTTTTGATTGTATACCTCGTCTGCCTGAAACATGGAGACTCATAGGTATACTGTTGGGCGTGTCCTTAAAGGGCACAGGGCTAGGGTAATAAGCTGAAGGAATTCG
This sequence comes from Gastrolobium villosum, assembly GCA_032173675.1. Classification (NCBI taxonomy): domain Eukaryota; kingdom Viridiplantae; phylum Streptophyta; class Magnoliopsida; order Fabales; family Fabaceae; genus Gastrolobium; species Gastrolobium villosum. The sequence goes on from JAVKPL010005699.1 coordinate 4,799, forward strand.
TCAAATCTCTGTGAAAGATTAGGTTATCTGTAAACCGGAGAAATCGGGATGACATTTACAGGGACTCGGGAATCTATGCATAGTAAAAGAGATCATGAGATGATCTGCCTTTAGAGTCAGTAAATTGAAGATTCCCTATTTCGAATAAAGCTTACCCTAAACCGCAGGGGTTGATACATTTACTTACCCTAGGTTAATGGGAAGATAACCGAGACAAAGGGAAATACATACGGTAACCAAATATGTGCAATAGGTTGATCAAGTCATTAATCTGACTAGTTCTGGGGCAACAAAGCATTGCTAGTGCTCTGTGTTGTCATTAATTGGGTTGTGGGCTTGTTGGGCCCAAGCCCAGTTATGTCAGTAGCTAAGTTGGACCTAATGGGTCACACACTAACACCTTGTAGTCATGATGGACTAGCTTTAAAGGTATTGGGCCTAATAATGTTATTAGCCCAAGAAGCTGTTTGGAAGCCCACCTAAATGGGTGGGTGGTGCATGGAGTTTAGTGATGGGCTTGGATAGTCCAAGTCATTACTAATTAATTTAATTAGTTAAATTAATAATCAAATATTTGAATTTCGAATTTTGAATTGGAAATTTGAATTTTGAAATTTGAATTCAGAATTTGAATTTCGAAATTCGAATTTTGAATTTGAAATTTGAAATTTGAAATTTGAATTTTAAAATTTGAATTTGAATTTGAATTTGAATTTGAATTTTGAACTTGAAATTTGAAATTTTGAATTTTGAATTTTGAATTTGAATGTTTGAACGTTTGAATTCAAGTGTTTGAAGTCGAATTTGAATTGGTTTTGAAAAGTTGTTTCATAACAAAAGGATAAGACAGGATCTTATTGGAGCATATTCCTTGGATGAAGAAGCATCTTTGGAGGCTCTCCCTAGGCTGTTTGGTGCGCAACTTTTAGGTGATAAGAGTGTTATCTTATCACTTAAAACAAACCTCCATTCAGATTTGGTGGTTGAGGGAATCAGTGGGTGAGTTGATTCAAATTTTGAATGCAACTACTCAATGTATTTGGACCCTTTCTAGGGCTGAATTATGCGCATGAGAACTATATACTATATGATAGTTTATGAATTTAAGTTTAAATTAATTTGAATTTAAATTCATGTGGATAAGATTGGAGATTGTTGGCAAAGTTAGTTTTGCAACAGCTCCACCTTATCACACTGTTTCATGCGCAACTTTCAAAGAAATTTGAAAGTTTGTTTTCATTTTGAATGATTGAATTCCCTCCTCCTCTCCAAAGGGTGCGCATAAATATGACATGTTCCTCACCTTAGGTTTTAGTGAAAAACCTAGCCAACTCTCCTCCATCTATGCACCATTCTGTAGGGTAGCTCAGTACACCTTTCCAAACAGGATACCTGGCCTCCACCTTCACCACTTGTGCGCATAGCAAGCCTCATTGTGGTGTTCATCTGGTGGCTTTCAAGAAAGAGTTCTTGCATCATAGACGAACGGTGGTGTGGATCACCATTAGAGGGTTTGAACCCTTCAAGCCTGACATCTCATCTCCCTGACTGATCAGGCCAAAACAAGGTAACATCATGCTGTCTTAAAGCATGAACCTATGTGTGCATGTATGTTCCGCAGTAAAAATTTTGTTTTACACCTTACATGCATCGGCCTTCAAAGGCCAGTTTACTTTCAAGTGGTATCAGAGCCCGGTTGCTTTACCATCGACGGGTGATGGTACCTTGTTTGTGAAAAGAGTCTTTCACGGTCAAAAATCTTTAAAGGGTTAAAGTTTAAATTCTGCATGTGGATTTTGAATCACAAATCCTTTAAAGTGTTAAAGTTTTTGTTTTTATGAACATGAAAATTTGATTCTGTGTTCATAAAACATTATGCATCATGGTTTAGTTTCTTTTCTTTATGAAAGTTCTAAAAGGAACACCCTTTTTGAAAGGGTAGATTCGGCCATGGAGGGTACTAAGAGTACCTTGAATGATTTCTTATTTTTCTCCATGAATTGTGTCATGTTTATATGCATGAAATTTTGTGACAAATTTATCATATAGTTACCTATATGATTCGGCCATGTAGGGATATATGGCTACATGCATGGTTTAATTTTGTTTTCTTTAAGAAAGAATTAACAAAATTTGAATTGAAATTGTTTTTAAATTCGGCCAATGAGAAATTTAAGATTATGAATCTTGATGTTATTTTGATGTTTAAATGTTAAATGTCAAAATACATGTGAAAATGTTATGTGATAATATAATGTTTGTGTTTGCAAGTTTTGAACTTTTCAGGTACAAACAGGAAGGGGATGGTCATGGTGCCCGGATTTGAATTTTTTGAATTTTAAATTTATGTGTAACGCGCATTTTAATTTACAAGTATATTTGTAATTTAAATTTTGTAATTTTGTTCCTCCAAAGTGTTATGGAGTTTCTTTAATTATTTGTAATTAGAGAAATAGGCTAGTGGCGTATAGACGACAAGCGGCCGTTGCTTAAAGAAGCAAAAAGGACAAAAGCGCGAGCACCATGGCTATCTCAATATAAACTGTTTATATGTATGTATGATTAGAACGTCTAGTATGCATAAATTGGGCAAATCGCGTTTGTATGGTTATTATGTTTGTCCAATAACGACTAGTGTATACCGATAGATGTTTGACATAGGTAACGACTAGCATGATAACTTACAATATGCGTTAGATGGGACCTAATTAACCCCAAGATAAAAGGAACCCTTAAAAGGAATAAATAATTAAGCATATGATTATCTCCCACCACCAATGCTACTCAAAACTCTTCTACATAGTGGTGCTCCACAACTCAGTTGGGACCCACTGTTTCGTTGGGCTAGAGTAGTGTTTGAAGTGTAAGACACTTAGGGTGCTGGTTTAATGCTTAACTAAGACATAAGTTGCAGGCACAGTCGGGCTTATGTGCTTAGGGTAATGGTGCTAGGTTGGTTGCATGAGATGCACCACTAAGTGACAAAGAGTTGTCAACCTAATGTTAAGAGAGGGTATGAGATACTGTTGATAAAGATCAACCCTTTATTTAAATTAATCTTGCGGTCTCAGACGGAGGTTAAAATAAATAATCGCACTCTTAATCCCACTAAGGTAAAATCTAAAGTAGATTAACCCTAAGTCAAAAGGAAGGGTCATTGACTTAGATAAAATAGTGGGAGTGGCAAATTATTTCAAGTCTTTAATAATTTGCTTTTAACTACATAACCGTATATTAACTAAAACTATCTTTACATCCTTTCCAGCTTATAGTATGACTAATCCACTGTCACTGCGTTCAATACTCGATACGAATAAACTGACCGGTTCGAATTTTATGGACTGGTATCGGAACCTAAGAATAGTTCTAAGGGCCGAAAAGATTGCCTACGTTTTAGATGCTGTAATACCCGTAGCTCCACGGGACGGGGAAAGGGTTTGCGGAATTTGATTTCGTAACCCACCAACGACACTTGGATGACAATGTGATGGCAGTATGCATCATGTTGGCATCCATGTCGCCTGAACTGCAAAAGCAGCATGAGCATATGGATGCTCCCTCTATTATCGTACATCTCAAAGAGTTGTATGATATTAAAGGCAGGCATGAGAGGTATGAGGCCTCAAGAGAACTGTTCTCTTGTAGGATGACTGAGAGCATGTCTGTTGCCAGCCATGTTCTCAAGATGATCGGGCTGATTGAGAAGCTAGGAAACCTAGGCTTCATCATGGATGCCGAGCTAAGTAATGACTTAGTCCTCACCTCACTTCCACCTTCCTTCAGTCAATTCATCATGAATTACAATATGCATGGGATGCAAGTGAGCTTGCCTGAGTTGTTTTGCATGTTAACAACAGCTGAAGTGTCTATCAAGAAGGATAGGACACAGGCTCTTTTGATTGGTGGGCCTAGCAAGGCCAAGGGAAAGGGTAAGGAGCCTGCAAAAGGTGACCCCCTTAAGCCCAAAGGAAAATCCAAGAAGAAGAAGGGCAAGAAGAAGGGTAAGAAGGCACCTAAGGACAAGGGTGATTGGTAGTGTTATAGCTTTGAGTAATTGAGTGCTCATGATACCCTTAAACACTGAGTGTTGAGTGAACATTATTTATCTGTGTAAGGGGTAATCAATGTAGACTTATATATTTAAGAAGCTGATGGCATTATTGGAAGTTCATGATAATGAGTCGGGCATACATGGCATATTGAGTCTGAGAGTGACTATGATTGTTATGTTAGATTAAGTGAATATTTCCTGGATTAAGTCTTTTACATTGCTGGGGACAGCAACGTTTAAATCTGGGAATGATTTGATGTGCCTCTGGCAGGTGTGATTTTTCTGTGATAAAATTGACAAGAATTGAGTCATAAGAGAGCAAATTAAATACATATTGGCTAATTATATTGATTCTTTGAATGTCAATAATATTCACATTTTAATTGTATTTTTACAGGGAAATTATAGCACACTATGAGTTCAAAGCATGACGCGGGTTGCAGCGAGCACATCAAAGTGGCGCTAGGTAGCAACAAAGTGGCGCTCCTCAGCGCAACAAGACAGAACCTTGGCGCAACCTGGCGCCCACTAATGAAGAAAGTGGCGCTGCTCAGCGCAATATTACAGAAGTTTGGCGCAACCTAGCGCCCATTTACGAAAGAAAGCGGCGCGTCTCAGCGCAACAAGACAGAAGGTTGGCGCAAGGCAGCGCCAATTTACAAAGGAAATGGCGCAAGCTAGCGCCGCAAGACAGTGGACTGGCGCTAGCTAGCGCCTAAAAGTCAAGGGAGTTGGCGCTAGTTAGCGCCAATGAATAGTAACAAAGTGGCGCTAACTAGCGCCATATATATTGAAGAAGTGGCGCTGCACAGCGCCAATTTGGAGTGGCGCAAACGTGCGCCAATTCGGTGCCAACCGGCGCCGGTCTGCGGGACGGATCTCCGTGTTTTCTGAGGGGCACTTTTGGAAAGGAAATAAAATTTTATAAAAGCACCTCTTATGCAACTAGGTCAGCAGACTTGGTAGATCTGAAAAAAGGAAAAAACACAGATACAAGGTTCAAGAACAGATCTGGAGATTGGAGGAGAAGAGCACTGGAGTTGTTCTTCGTTCATCATCTTCATCTAGTATTTCTTTATCTTTTATTTTTAGTTTATGTTGAATTTTAGATCAGCGATCAGTATGTTGATCGGCTAGATCATTTTTATTGTAGTCAGGGTCACGATCCATATGTGAACCCTTGACATGAAGGATTGATTTGTGATTTTTAATTTATATAATTATCTTTATCTTTACTCTGTGCGAATTTTATATTCCCTTTATTAGAATTGATCAATCTGATAGTTGGGGATATTCTGAGGATCAAAATCCTAGATAGGAATATTGGGGTTTTGATCTCGAAAGGGGGTAAGATAACAATCTGTATGCGTGCTAGGAATAGACGTGTATACGATTGCAGATGCTTAAATTATCACGCCCATTGCTTGATCCCATGAGAAACATTGCAAGGAATTGGGGTTTCTCATGGGATTAAAGGGTTAACCCTGCAAGGAATTGAAGGTTAACTATTAAATCTTTTAGATGATAATTTATCTGAGTGATTATATAAATGATTTTTATAAATCAATCCGGAGTAAAAAGCGGGGATCATTTGGTGAATGAACCCTGGCTACAATACTTTTTTCATATTTTCCTAAAAATCCATGTAACGCCCTCCCTTGTATGCATCCAAGAGAGTCGTTTGCTAAGCGGAATTAGAGTCGTTAACGTCACATGAGCTAACAAAGCAGTAAACAAATCCATATAAAAATTTTCAACACTTAAAATTCTTTTCATAAAGGTTTTCCAAAATAGCTGCTGTTCGCAAAAGTTCAAGTTAACATAATTATGATAAAGACTACAGTCATCCAAAAGTACCAAAACATTAATCATTACAGTTATCCAGTTTAAACAAACAGCAACAATGGTAATCCACGCATCGGCAATCAACAGCAAACATCATGTCTTCAAGTGCTTTTATGTCCTCCTGCCATTTAGGAAAATAGCAGCCCCGAAGGGGGTGAGAATAATCCCAGTAGTGTGGCAATAAAACCAGTAATATAACAGTATTAACTAGGCACAAAATCATAAACAGTCACTTCAACATATACTTGTTCCTTTTCATTTAATCATATTCATATATTGCGTATATAACGCCTTTCCTTTGCGCTTTTAGCACCGTCGTGCGCGCACTTCACAGTGGAATCAAATATCCCCTTGGCACCTGAGCTCCATGTGGATTCCATCTGTGGGCCTATGCGGACTGATGCCAAGTGTCCCATACCCCGGTACCTTGGGGATGCCTATATGATGCTTGCTCAAACACATGGTCCTGTACATAACTATTCTAGAACAAGGCCTATATGATCATGATATATGTATGTCATGCTATGCTTTCACACACAAAGCGTAAAAATGCGGTATAATGTAAGATGCATGCTTATATACCTTTCATATGCGTTATGCTGCCACATAACGTCTTATCTCATAGTCATATAGTCAACACGGCACATTTTGGCAGTTTCCTTTCATTATAATGGAACATAATATTTTTACGGCATATGGAGCATCATGTTACAATTCTATACCAGTAGTTAATAGTTACATTAGGCATCATCGCCTGACACTTACCTTAGCTTCCCTTAAATATTACCAACGGCAGCGAAATATTCTCACTTCTTAAGCGCACCTAAATCAATTAAAACTAATCATTTACAGTGGCTATTTACAGCAGAACAGAGAGCATACAGCAGTGGCTTACAGCAGCCAAAACAGTGAACATACAGCAGCAAAACAGTGAGCATATGAGCATATAGCAGCAAAACAGTGAGCATACAGCAGTGTTTACAGCAGCCAAAACAGTGAACATACAGCAGCAAAACAGTGAGCATACAGCAGCGTTTACAGCAGCCAAAACAGTGACGTTTTAAACGTTTTCAAAACAGAAACAGTGGCGTTTTTAAAACAGAAACAGTGGCATTTTTAAAACAGAAACAGTGGCACTTTGAACTTCCAAAACAGTGGCATTTTATACATACAAACAGTGGCCTTTGAGGAGTAAAACAGTGGCATTTTTAAGCATGGAAACAGTGGCATTTCATGACTAAAACAGTGGCATTTGTGTACATAAAACGGTGGCATTTGTGTACATAAAACAGTGGCATTTGTGCACATAAACAGTGGCATTTGTGTACATAAAACAGTGGCATTTGTGCACATAAACAGTGGCATTTGTGCACATAAAACAGTGGCATTTGTGCACATAAAACAGTGGCATTTGTGCACATAAACAGTGGCATTTGTGCACATAAAACAGTGGCATTTGTGCACATAAAACAGTGGCATTTGTGCACATAAACAGTGGCATAAAATGTGCAGAAACAGTGGCTTAAAATGTGCAGAAACAGTGGCTTAAAATGAGCAGAAACAGTGGCTTAAAATGTGCAGAAACAGTGGCTTTTAAGTGCAGAAACAGTGGCATAAAATGTGCAGAAACAGTGGCTTCAAATGTGCAGAAATAGTGGCATTTTAGGTGATTTTGATGAACCAAAACAGTGGGCATACATCTTCAAAACAGTGGCATGAGTTCTAACATAACCAAGAGGTTTCTATGCATACATATCATTATGAAATAGCTCCATCATTCTACTTTTATCATGCTTATACTTAAATCCAAAACCACACATACTCAAGGAGACATTTAAGCATACCAACATGGCTACACAAAGAAAGAGTTCAAAGTTTAGAGCCTACCTCTTGTAGCACACCCTTCAAGCCAAGAATCACACCACCTTCTAGTTCTACTTCACGACAAGTCCTAGCTTCCTATGTGATCTATGCGCAACAAGGATGAGGAACAAGGTTAGCACTAGCTTGGTGTATGGTTGGGGTGAGGGAAGGAAGGAGTTGTCTTAAGCAAAGTCTTCTAGCTCCAAGGAGGCTTGTAGGTTCGGTTATGGAAGAGAGGGAGTGAGGGGAAGAGAAGTTGGAGAGGAGTTTGGCTGCACTTGCACATGAAGGCAGCCCCCTCTCCATGCGCACATAAATATGGAAAAAGAGGGAAGATTGCTATGATTTATCATCATGAAATATTCAGATTTTTATGAGATGATGGGGCTGCATAAAAGGCTGAAACAAGCAAGGTTTTGGCTTCTAAATTACTCTACTTACATGCAAAAGGGTGAGGGGATTTGTTCAGATTTAAGGGCTGTCCAAAATCAGAATTTTCCTCTGCCCAACAGCCAAGATTTGCGCACAAAGAGGTGTGGAAAGGGAGTGTCAAGAGCACATGAGAGAGTTTTGCTAAGTCAACAAGTAAGACACTATGTGGCAGTCCAAAAATCTGCACTTGTGCAGTCCTTGGTGCGCAATGATGAGGAGGAAAAGAGGTGCAGATTTGTGACAGTCCACACACTCAAATAGAGCTGTCCTTGTGCAGAAAATTTCTGCATAAATAGTCAAACCATGCGCACAATGATGAGGGGTGAGGGAGGTTCACTAAGTCCACAAGCTAGAGGGCTTTGTGGCAGCCAAGGATTCAGATTTAAGGAGCTGCCCTCTGCACAAAAATGATGGGAATGCAGTCTCATGATGCATGTGGAAGGAGGAAGAGATTTGACTCATGAAGGGCTGCAAAAGCTTGCCAAAAATCTGCACAATGCAGTCTCATGATGGAGAGTGAAAGTGGTTAACCAAGTCAACAAGTCATGCAGTCTTGTGTCATAAAAAAAATCTGCATCCAGCCCCTCCCATGTGCGCCCAAAATGGAGGATTATGCAGCCTAAGATCATGCTAAAATGCACAAGTGTCTACCATGCAATGAGGCTTAAATCAAATTATGCATAGTCAAGGTGAGGTGGCGGTTTAATCAAGGGAAAAATGGCAGATTTACAAGGTCCTAATTACTCTCCTATGTGCGCATAAGTGAGTGGGAAATACCTTTACCATGTAAGAGTTACTTGATGCACAAGACACCTTGGTTGGACAAGGCTTAGGGAGGATAAGGTTGGACACAACCTTGGGCTGAATTAGCTTGATCCAAGAGCCAACCTTGGGCCATTGGCCACACACACAAAGGATCCAAACACACAAGTCCACTCACACACACTAGCCCTCTACCAAAGTCCAATGAACACTAAGTCCTATAACACATACTCACATTACTTATATGATTTTAATAAATTCAAATGCCTACATATACACCCTCCTATGATTTAATTTAATTAATTACCTTAGTCTTATCCAAGGAATAAAAATCAAACAATTCACAAGCCATAACACATAACACATACCAACCCGAATTCTACACATGTACATATAGCATATAGTACTTAGGTATTCTACTAATTATGCGGGATGTTACACTCTCCCCACCAAATAGGAATTTTGTCCGCAAAATTAAACTTACTTAAGAGCTAAACAGTTCTGGATAGCGTTTCTGAACGTCTTCCTCGCGCTCCCAAGTGGCTTCAGCTGCCGATCTGTTGTTCCATAATACTTTCACCAACGGAATCTCTTTAGAACGGAGTCGCTTGACGGATCTTTCAAGAATTTGGAATGGTTGCACTTGATAAGTCAGATTTTCCTTGAGTTCCACTTCTTCCGGCTGTAATACGTGAGATGGATCAGAGAGATACCTCCGTAGCTGAGACACATGAAATACATTGTGAATTCCTGACAAATTGGGTGGTAAGGCCAACCGGTATGCAGACTCTCCAATCCGGTCCATAATCAGATACGGTCCTAAGTACCGTGGACTTAACTTCTTTACTCCCATTCTCCTTCCGAGTCCCGATGTAGGAGTGATTCTCAAAAATACATGATCTCCGACTTCGAAAGATAGAGGCTTATGACGCTTGTCGTAATAACTCTTCTGTCTGGCCTGAGCCCGCTGCATATTCTCCCGAATCTTCTTTACTTGTTCGGATGTTTCTTGAATTAGATCGGGTCCTAACATACTTCGCTCGCCCACTTCAGTCCAACATAAAGGGGACCTGCATTTTCTCCCATACAAAGCTTCGTACGGTGCCATCTGAATGCTGGAGTGGTAACTGTTGTTGTAAGCGAACTCAATCAAAGAAAGATAACTATCCCAGCTGCCTCCTAACTCCAAAACACATGCCCGCAACATGTCCTCTAAGGCTTGAATGGTGCGTTCCGTCTGTCCATCGGTCTGCGGGTGATAAGCAGTACTCAACCTCAATTGGGTCCCTAACGCTCTTTGAAAGGATTCCCAAAACTTAGATGTAAATTTGGGATCACGATCACTGACGATACTCGTAGGAACTCCGTGCAGCTTCACAATCTCCTGTAGATAGATTCTAGCAAGCCTTTCTGTATCATAAGTGGTTCTAACACGCAAGAAATGAGCTGACTTCGTTAAACGATCGACAATCACCCAGATAGAATCATATCCTTCTCGCGTCCGAGGAAGTCCAACTACAAAATCCATCGAAATACTGTCCCACTTCCATTCGGGAATCTCCAAAGGTTGAAGGAGCCCCGACGGTTTCTGATGTTCGTACTTCACCTTCTGACAAGTTAAGCATCGAGATACATACTCCGCAATATCACGTTTCATACCCGGCCACCAAAACGAGGTCTTCAAATCATGGTACATCTTCGTGGATCCAGGATGAACTGCATACTTACCCTTGTGAGCTTCTTGCAAAACTTCCTGCCTCAACTCTTCATTCGGCACAACCAGCCGTCCTTGAAACCTCCAGACATCATTCTCATCTTTTACTACCTCTTGGTTACTAACCAACTCGCGGACTAACTCTTCATCCTTCTGAGCCTCCTTAATTCTACTGATCAATTCATTCTCCACCTTTATATTTCCCAATCTTACGCTGCCCTCTCTCTCGTCTACCGATAAGTTCAAGTCTCGAAAGGCCTCAAACAACTTCAATTCTTCCATCATCAGAGTTGCAGTGTGTAGAGTCTTCCTGCTCAGGGCGTCAGCTACCACGTTCGCCTTTCCGGGGTGGTACTTAAGGTCAAAATCGTAGTCCTTCAGAAATTCCATCCACCGACGTTGCCGCATATTCAGCTCCTTCTGGTCGAACAAGTACTTCAAACTCTTATGATCGCTGAATACATCAAACTGCGAACCATACAAGTGGTGCCTCCAGATCTTAAGTGCGAACACTATAGCCGCTAACTCCAAATCGTGCGTAGGATAGTTTTCTTCGTGAGGCTTCAGTTGTCGAGATGCATAAGCTACTGCCATACGGTCCTGCATCAACACGCATCCAAGTCCTTTCAGCGACGCATCGCAATATACTTCGAACTTTCGGGTAGGATCCGGAATCGTGAGTACGGGAGCACTCGTCAATCTACTCTTTAGCTCCAAGAAACATTCTTCACAGGCTTCAGTCCACTCAAAAGGCTTGTCCTTCCGAGTGAGACGGGTGAGGGGTTGCACTATCTGAGAGAAATTCTGGATAAACCTTCGATAATACCCAGCCAGACCTAAGAAACTTCTTACTTCAGTGACAGACTTGGGTCGTTCCCAATTCATAACAGCTTCAACCTTGCTGGGGTCCACCGCGATACCTTCTGATGAAATGACATGGCCCAGAAACTGGACCTCTTTAAGCCAAAACTCGCACTTTGACCATTTCGCGTACAACTGCTTCTCCTTCAAGATTTGCAAGACAATCCTCAGATGTTCCGCGTGCAGCTCTTCATTAGCTGAGTAAATCAGGATATCGTCGATAAACACAATTACGAACTGATCAAGAAACGGGCGGAAGATGCGGTTCATGTAGTCCATGAATACCGCTGGAGCATTCGTAAGTCCGAATGGGATCACCTGATATTCATAGTGCCCATAACGAGTCCTAAAAGCGGTTTTCGGAATATCCTCCGGTTTGACCCGGATCTGATGGTATCCCGATCGTAAGTCTATCTTGGAGAAGACTCTGGCTCCTCTCAGCTGGTCCATCAAATCGTCGATCCTCGGTAGCGGATACTTATTCTTCACCGTGACTTTGTTCAGCTGGCGGTAGTCTACACACAGACGTAAGCTTCCATCCTTCTTCTTAATCAAGATAGCTGGAGCACCCCATGGAGAAGTACTCGGTCTGATGAATTCCTTAGCCAAAAGCTCTTCTATCTGCTTCTTCAACTCGCGTAGTTCCAACGGTGCCATGCGATACGGGGCAATGGAGATTGGTCCGACTCCAGGAACAAGTTCGATCGAAAATTCTATTTCCCTATGAGGAGGCAATCGAGGTATTTCATCCGGGAATACCTCCTCGAATTCTCTAACTACCGGTACATTCTGAATTTGATTGTCAATCGAGGTCTCAGCCTCGATCGACAAAAGATACCCTGCTGCTCCCTTGCGGAGCTCTTTTCTAACTTGCAATAAGGAAATGAGAGAGAAAGGTTGAAAATTACCATCTTTCGCAGGAACAATGACTTTCCCCGCTCGACAATCCAAAGTTATCCCGTTTTCCGTCAACCAGTCCATACCGATAATCACATCGAAGTTGAATACCGGCAGGACCACCAAATTAACTGAATACGTGTTCCCTTCGTACTGCAAGGTAACACCTTTGCAGATCTCTGAGGCTGTGCACGATCCTCCGGTAGGTGTGCTGATGTGTAACTCATAAGGTAACGGGGTTGGGGTGGTGCCTATTCTCAAGGCAGTATGCTTTGCCATAAAAGAGCCAGACGCTCCAGAATCAAAGATAACAGAAATTGGGTGACCATTCAGAGTGACATTACCTTTGATCAGGTTGGGAAACTTCTGCGCTTCATTTGCATCCAATGTGAATACCCGAGCTTGCGGAGGCTGTTGATCAGCGTTCTGGGGGCATTTGTAAGCAAAGTGACCTTGCTGGCCGCATCTGAAGCATGCATTGCTGTTCTTGCGACAGACTCCAAAGTGATTCTTCCCACATGTGGCACAAACAGTCGCGCCCTGACGTCCAGTCGATGATTGACCCACCGTAAAGTTTCTCTTAAAATTTCCAGGCCGCGCCTGCAACGGCGTACCCCTGCCTCGACCCCTACCAGGTGCCGTCCTGAAGAATCTGCCTGCTCGATTTCCTCCGTGGAATTGTGTTGGTGGCTTGTTCAAGTTCTTGGCCTCATTAATAATTCCTTCGGCCTGACGACTCTGGTTGATGAGTTCTGGAAGTGTACGGTTAGCCGTCGTTAAGATGAGCTTGCGAATTTCCGGATGTAATCCGCTCTCGAACTTCTCCACCTGCCATTCTTCATCGTAGATGTTCCGATCGAAGTTGGCGTACTCGATCAGCTGCCCGAACTTTGCGATATACTCGTTAACCGTCATGTTATCTTGCCTGAGAGACAGCAGTTCAGTGTGTTTCATCCTCCTCATTGCCTTAGGAAAATACTTGTCCAAAAATACTTGTCTGAACACAGCCCATGTTAGTTCCACGTCCTGAGCTCTCAGCAGAGCCCTCGCACCAGTCCACCACGTTAAGGCTTCTCCCATCAGCTGGTACGACGCGTAATCAGTCTTCTGCGCTTCCGGGCATGCCATTCGTTCAAAGATATGCTCGATCATCTGCAGCCACTTTGCTGCAGCCTCGGGGTTGTCCTCACCCTCAAAGGTGGGTGGTTGGAAGTTGCGGAAGTCTTTCAACCTCCGACGGGCAATTTCTTCTGCATTTTCATGCAGTGGGGGTTGGTTCTGATTCTGTTGCCTATGATCGCGCCATTCTTGGCTCATGTTCTGGATGAACGTTGCCAGTCCTCCTATGGTAGTGATAAGATCCTCTTCCGCATCGCCAGTCCTTCCCCGAGTTGAACCGCGACCACCCGCCATGATTCTGCACTCACAATATCAGGAAATGAGTTGATCAGGCTCACCGCAAGTTATTCATGGCAGCAGTCCCAAGTGGGTACTCGAGTTCAATTCGGACAAGTTAGCTATGCATCCGTGTCTTATCACAGAACCGTCCTAACCATCTAACTACCCTAGCAAATATTTACTTAACTATAGCACATTTAAACAGTCAATCAGCAGATAAACACAAACAGCAGTCAATTCAATCAAACACAAGCAATTCCATGGACCAAACTGCTCTGATACCAATTAGTGTAACGCCCTCCCTTGTATGCATCCAAGAGAGTCGTTTGCTAAGCGGAATTAGAGTCGTTAACGTCACATGAGCTAACAAAGCAGTAAACAAATCCATATAAAAATTTTCAACACTTAAATTCTTTTCATAAAGGTTTTCCAAAATAGCTGCTGTTCGCAAAAGTTTCAGCTAACATAAACATGATGAAGAATACAGTCATCCAAAAGTACCAAAACATTAATCATTACAGTTATCCAGTTTAAACAAACAGCAACAATGGTAATCCACGCATCGGCAATCAACAGCAAACATCATGTCTTCAAGTGCTTTTATGTCCTCCTGCCATTTAGGAAAATAGCAGCCCCGAAGGGGTGAGAATAATCCCAGTAGTGTGGCAATAAAACCAATAATATAACAGTATTAACTAGGCACAAAATCATAAACAGTCACTTCAACATATACTTGTTCCTTTTCATTTAATCATATTCATATATTGCGTATATAACGCCTTTCCTTTGCGCTTTTAGCACCGTCGTGCGCGCACTTCACAGTGGAATCAAATATCCCCTTGGCACCTGAGCTCCATGTGGATTCCATCTGTGGGCCTATGCGGACTGATGCCAAGTGTCCCATACCCCGGTACCTTGGGGATGCCTATATGATGCTTGCTCAAACACATGGTCCTGTACATAACTATTCTAGAACAAGGCCTATATGATCATGATATATGTATGTCATGCTATGCTTTCACACACAAAGCGTAAAAATGCGGTATAATGTAAGATGCATGCTTATATACCTTTCATATGCGTTATGCTGCCACATAACGTCTTATCTCATAGTCATATAGTCAACACGGCACATTTTGGCAGTTTCCTTTCATTATAATGGAACATAATATTTTTACGGCATATGGAGCATCATGTTACAATTCTATACCAGTAGTTAATAGTTACATTAGGCATCATCGCCTGACACTTACCTTAGCTTCCCTTAAATATTACCAACGGCAGCGAAATATTCTCACTTCTTAAGCGCACCTAAATCAATTAAAACTAATCATTTACAGTGGCTATTTACAGCAGAACAGAGAGCATACAGCAGTGGCTTACAGCAGCCAAAACAGTGAACATACAGCAGCAAAACAGTGAGCATACAGCAGCAAAACAGTGAGCATACAGCAGTGTTTACAGCAGCCAAAACAGTGAACATACAGCAGCAAAACAGTGAGCATACAGCAGCGTTTACAGCAGCCAAAACAGTGACGTTTTAAACGTTTTCAAAACAGAAACAGTGGCGTTTTTAAAACAGAAACAGTGGCATTTTTAAAACAGAAACAGTGGCACTTTGAACTTCCAAAACAGTGGCATTTTATACATACACACAGTGGCCTTTGAGGAGTAAAACAGTGGCATTTTTAAGCATGGAAACAGTGGCATTTCATGACTAAAACAGTGGCATTTGTGTACATAAAACAGTGGCATTTGTGTACATAAAACAGTGGCATTTGTGCACATAAACAGTGGCATTTGTGTACATAAAACAGTGGCATTTGTGCACATAAACAGTGGCATTTGTGTACATAAAACAGTGGCATTTGTGCACATAAAACAGTGGCATTTGTGCACATAAACAGTGGCATTTGTGTACATAAAACAGTGGCATTTGTGCACATAAAACAGTGGCATTTGTGCACATAAACAGTGGCATAAAATGTGCAGAAACAGTGGCTTTTAAGTGCAGAAACAGTGGCATAAAATGTGCAGAAACAGTGGCTTAAAATGTGCAGAAACAGTGGCTTAAAATGTGCAGAAACAGTGGCTTTTAAGTGCAGAAACAGTGGCATAAAATGTGCAGAAACAGTGGCTTCAATTGTGCAGAAACAGTGGCATTTTAGGTGATTTTGATGAACCAAAACAGTGGGCATACATCTTCAAAACAGTGGCATGAGTTCTAACATAACCAAGAGGTTTCTATGCATACATATCATTATGAAATAGCTCCATCATTCTACTTTTATCATGCTTATACTTAAATCCAAAACCACACATACTCAAGGAGACATTTAAGCATACCAACATGGCTACACAAAGAAAGAGTTCAAAGTTTAGAGCCTACCTCTTGTAGCACACCCTTCAAGCCAAGAATCACACCACCTTCTAGTTCTACTTCACGACAAGTCCTAGCTTCCTATGTGATCTATGCGCAACAAGGATGAGGAACAAGGTTAGCACTAGCTTGGTGTATGGTTGGGGTGAGGGAAGGAAGGAGTTGTCTTAAGCAAAGTCTTCTAGCTCCAAGGAGGCTTGTAGGTTCGGTTATGGAAGAGAGGGAGTGAGGGGAAGAGAAGTTGGAGAGGAGTTTGGCTGCACTTGCACATGAAGGCAGCCCCCTCTCCATGCGCACATAAATAGGGAAAAAGAGGGAAGATTGCTATGATTTATCATCATGAAATATTCAGATTTTTATGAGATGATGGGGCTGCATAAAAGGCTGAAACAAGCAAGGTTTTGGCTTCTAAATTACTCTACTTACATGCAAAAGGGTGAGGGGATTTGTTCAGATTTAAGGGCTGTCCAAAATCAGAATTTTCCTCTGCCCAACAGCCAAGATTTGCGCACAAAGAGGTGTGGAAAGGGAGTGTCAAGAGCACATGAGAGAGTTTTGCTAAGTCAACAAGTAAGACACTATGTGGCAGTCCAAAAATCTGCACTTGTGCAGTCCTTGGTGCGCAATGATGAGGAGGAAAAGAGGTGCAGATTTGTGACAGTCCACACACTCAAATAGAGCTGTCCTTGTGCAGAAAATTTCTGCATAAATAGTCAAACCAGGCGCACAATGATGAGGGGTGAGGGAGGTTCACTAAGTCCACAAGCTAGAGGGCTTTGTGGCAGCCAAGGATTCAGATTTAAGGAGCTGCCCTCTGCACAAAAATGATGGGAATGCAGTCTCATGATGCATGTGGAAGGAGGAAGAGATTTGACTCAAGAAGGGCTGCAAAAGCTTGCCAAAAATCTGCACAATGCAGTCTCATGATGGAGAGTGAAAGTGGTTAACCAAGTCAACAAGTCATGCAGTCTTGTGTCATAAAAAAAATCTGCATCCAGCCCCTCCCATGTGCGCCCAAAATGGAGGATTATGCAGCCTAAGATCATGCTAAAATGCACAAGTGTCTACCATGCAATGAGGCTTAAATCAAATTATGCATAGTCAAGGTGAGGTGGCGGTTTAACAAGGCAAAATGGCAGATTATAAAGGTCCTAATTACTCTCCTATGTGCGCATAAGTGAGTGGGAAATACCTTTACCATGTAAGAGTTACTTGATGCACAAGACACCTTGGTTGGACAAGGCTTAGGGAGGATAAGGTTGGACACAACCTTGGGCTGAATTAGCTTGATCCAAGAGCCAACCTTGGGCCATTGGCCACACACACAAAAGGATCCATTCACACAAGTCCACTCACACACACTAGCCCTCTACCAAAGTCCAATGAACACTAGAGTCCTATAACACATACTCACATTACTTATATGATTTTAATAAATTCAAATGCCTACATATACACCCTCCTATGATTTAATTTAATTAATTACCTTAGTCTTATCCGAGGAATAAAAATCAAACAATTCACAAGCCATAACACATAACACATAAACCCGAATTCTACACATGTACATATAGCATATAGTACTTAGGTATTCTACTAATTATGCGGGATGTTACAATCCATTTTCAATTGTATTGTTTTCTTTTCAATTCAAAAACACAAAAACAAGTCTTTATTTTTAATTTCACTCAATTTGACAATATTTGTCACACAAACCCCATTTGAAAACTTCCATTCTTTAAGAAAATTTTTACTTGATATTAGATCTAATCCCTGTGGAGACGAACTGTATTTATCACTTTATTACTTGTGCGATCGGTATACTTGCCGGAGAGCATCAAGTTTTTGGCGCCGTTGCCGGGGATTAGCGTTTCTGATATCATATAATCTTGATCTTTAGGATTGGATTTGTGAATATTTGTGAATATTTTTATTTTCTTTATTTATTTTAATTTGAACAGTGCTACTAATCTCTTTTCTGAAGTTGTATGCGAGGTACTCTCCCAGAATTTCCACTTAATTTGGAAATCACTAGAGCAGAAAAAGAAGAACAGAAAACTTGCTCGGAAAAAGCTTGCATTCAACGAGTTGGGAATTCTGTTCGAAGAAGCAAAAACAATGGCTGGGAACAATAATGAAGTGGACAATC
This sequence comes from Gastrolobium villosum, assembly GCA_032173675.1. NCBI lineage: Eukaryota > Viridiplantae > Streptophyta > Magnoliopsida > Fabales > Fabaceae > Gastrolobium > Gastrolobium villosum. Next base: position 23,151 of record JAVKPL010005699.1, read on the forward strand.
CACTCATGGATACAATCCTCACACCAGCATTCAACAGACCTAATTCAAGCATTATTCATCCAGAAACGGGCAACAATTGGGAGCTCAAATCTGCCAACATTCAATTGGTAGAGCGAGCTCAGTTTGGCGGAGAGGCGGATGAGGACCCTCACAGGTTCATTGACAGATTTCTGATGATCTGTGACTCAACCAAACACCCCCAGGTGTCCAATGATGCAGTCAGGCTGAGACTGTTTCCCTTTGCTCTTAAAGGGAAGGCTTTGAATTGGTTGGAAAGGCAACCAGCAAGAAGTATTCCATCATGGGAGATTCTTTCAAATAAATTCTTTGCTGAGTTCTTTTCCATGGAGAGGTTTAACCAGATGGTGAATGATATCACCAATTTCACTCAGGCTGAGGGTGAAACTATATGTGCAGCATGGAACCGCTTCAAGGATCTGATGAGGAGATGTCCTCATTACCCCATGACTAATGGTGATCAAGTCAGAATTTTTTTCAATGGGTGTAAACCTGAAGTGCGGATGGTATTGAATGGTGCAGCAGGTGGCAGCATCAAATCCTTGAGAGCAAATGAGACTCTTGAGTTAATTGAAAGAATGGCTGCCAACGAAAATGAAGGTTTGACAGCCAAGCCTAAGAAGGGAATTTTGCACCTAGATAATAATGATGCAGTCCTGGCTGAAAATAAATTGCTATCACAACAATTAGCAAATCTAACAATTAGCAAAACTTACCATGCTCTCCGGCAAGTATACCGATCGCACAAGTAATAAAGTGATAAATACAGTTCGTCTCCACAGGGATTAGATCTAATATCAAGTAAAATTTTTCTTAAAGAATGGAAGTTTTCAAATGGGGTTTGTGTGACAAATATTGTCAAATTGAGTGAAATTAAAAATAAAGACTTGTTTTTGTGTTTTTGAATTGAAAAGAAAACAATACAATTGAAAATGGATTTTTAGGAAAATATGAAAAAAGTATTGTAGCCAGGGTTCATTCACCAAATGATCCCCGCTTTTTACTCCGGATTGATTTATAAAAATCATTTATATAATCACTCAGATAAATTATCATCTAAAAGATTTAATAGTTAACCTTCAATTCCTTGCAGGGTTAACCCTTTAATCCCATGAGAAACCCCAATTCCTTGCAATGTTTCTCATGGGATCAAGCAATGGGCGTGATAATTTAAGCATCTGCAATCGTATACACGTCTATTCCTAGCACGCATACAGATTGTTATCTTACCCCCTTTCGAGATCAAAACCCCAATATTCCTATCTAGGATTTTGATCCTCAGAATATCCCCAACTATCAGATTGATCAATTCTAATAAAGGGAATATAAAATTCGCACAGAGTAAAGATAAAGATAATTATATAAATTAA